>CAUYQV010014808.1:0-23699 GCA_963574575.1 Galagoides demidoff | reverse complement strand
GGTAATTATAAGCTCCTTAAACTCATTTTCAAGCTATAAATGGGTTCTAAAGTCCATAAATCACTAGTAAGCTGGCTTTCTTACATGACAATTATAATCCATTAATTCTTTTTTATTATTGTTGGGGAATCATTGAGGGTGTAAAGAATTACACTAATTGCATTTGTTAGGTAAAGTCCCTCTTGTAATTGTGTCCTGCCTCCAAGAGGTGTGTCATGCACCATGACCCCTCACTCCCCTCCCTCCTTGCCTACCCCCTACCACGTACTAGGTCATCAATTGTCCTCATATCAAGATTGAGTACATTGGATTCTTGCTTCTACTCTTGTGATATTTTACTAAGAAGAATGTGTTTCAACTCCATCCAGAGTAATATAAAAGATGTAAAGTCTCCCTCTTTTTAAGTGACTGGATAGTATTCCATGGTATACATATACCACACCTTGTTAATCCATTCCTGGATTGGTGGGCCTTTGGGTTATTTCCACAGTTTGGCAATTGTCAATTGAGCAGCAATAAACCATCTAGCGCAAATGTACTTATGATAAAATATTTTTTTCCTTCTGGGTAGATGCCCAGTAATGTGATTGCAGGACCAAATGGGAGATCTGGTTTAAATTCTTGGAGCAAGCCTATTTATCTTGCTCATCCTCAACAAAAGGGAAGATAAGAAGGGGACTAAGTACAGTTTCTGTATGGAAAGACAAAGGTAATGTTTCTTGCCTCTGAAACATCTATTTGAATGAGGTTCAAACTGAACCAGAAAACTATGATTTCCTGCTTAGCACTGGTAGAAACAAAATTTTGGAATATAGTTAAAAAAAAACAAAAACCCAAAACTTTTAACTACAGATTCTACCTTTTCTTTTGCTTATTTCTCCTTTATGGACATGGTGGAACAATGTTTTGCTCATATGCAGTTAAACTGTTCCATGTTGGGGGAACCAAACACAATCTGGCAATATAGCTGGTGAGCAGGGAGGTTTATTTGGAAAAAGTTATTGTTTGCTTATAGGTTCATCCCTATAAAATTCTGAGAAAAATGGTTAAAATGTTATTACAATATAAGTAATCTGAACAACATGGATTGGAACTGCACAGGTCCACTTAGACACGGATTTTCTTCAGTCTCTGCCCACCCCTCTCCTTCGTCCTCCTCAGCCTATACAACATGGGAGGAAGCACACCTTTATGATGACCCACTTCCATTCAATGTGTAGCAAATACATTTTCTCATCCTTTTAATTACCCTCAGTAAGCTAGAGAGAAAATGGTATTAAGATCACAAGAGAGAAGTAATACATATTGTATTTTTTAATATAATGTGTAATACATGTAACACACAAAAATACATTAACCAACCATTTATATAGTCGGGAAGGCTTCTGAATAATGGTATACTACAAGTAAGGTTTCTGGGGTGTCAATAATACTTAGAATTTCAACTGATCATTACCCTGAACTTCTGCCTTGTTCACAGATCAAATGTATATATAAACGTAAGAGTTATTGTTTACTAGTTCAGACCAAGGCCAATTAAGTTAGGTTTATGTGGTTTTAGCTTAACATTAAGAAAATGTTCAGACTAAAGCAGTCCATCAATAGCCTGCCTTTGTAGGGAGGAACTTGTCCTTGTATTTTATGAGAAAGATGACCACATGTGACCTGCTTTAGGTCATTTGTAATTCCTGGTGTTTTCCAATTTAAAACTTCTATATTCATTAACATTACATAAATGAACTGTGCATTTTATATAAATAAAACCTTGTTGCCTACTTTAGGTTGTTTACTTTTCTCAATGGCATATATATGGTATCTACCTATTTATATATATATCACTGTCCATATTTGAACACAGCTGTAAATAAGAAAGTCTGTCATCCATGAGGCTTAATTGACTTAGGCATTTCTACATACTATTATTTAAAAAGAACAGTCTTAAAGGTAGTACTTTTGGGGCATGTCACTCAAAACTTTCACACTATGATTAGCCGCTGAATTTAAGAGGGTCATTTGACTTTAAAAAACGATAACATATATCTTTACAGAGAAGCCATATTTTGGGGGAAAAACACTGATAGAAAGTACAGACTTCTAAAAATGATCTAATTTTGAGTCTTTATCTCAAAAGCATTGCATTTCATCACAGAAACATTTCTGGTACTTGCAGGAAAAACCCCAAAGGCCATCATTTTTAATTAAAGGTTTTGAATTTCTCTCAAATATTTGGGATTTAAGCCTTTTATTGTACGCTGATTTTTACGATTATCTAATTGTTTCATAAAGGTTACCCTTGCCTTAGAACCATCCTAGATCTAAAGACTAGAATAAGAACAAAAAAGTACAAATTTTAGCTCCATCACTTAATGCTTAATGACCTTGGGAAAATCACTTGGGCTCTCTTTTTTGTTTTTTAAGGTTTGCCACCAATGAAAGAACCTCAGACTAGCTATGAACTCCTCGTAAATTGATAGACTTGAAACTGCCTTGAAAAGTATGAGCATTGGACTGCACCTGCGGCTCAAAAGAGTAGGGCGCCGGCCCCATGTACCGGAGGTGGTGAGTTCAAACTCGACCAAAAACTGCACACAAAAAATCAGAAGTATGAGCATTGTACAGATATCAAGTTTCATGTACTGCTATACTGGATGGTGCTCACCCACGGTTAGGTTGGTAATAAGCATTGATACAGTTACAAGAGAATTAAAAAATATTTTAAAAAATGAAAAAAAAAAGATCAATTTCCCATTAGTTTATCATTTCCTCTATTGAAACATTTTTAAAAATTATATAATGACATGTAATTACTAAACATGCTATGTTTATGTAACATAAATATGCAGTAATATAATACAGTAATTATTTATACATGTTTAAATAAACTTTGTATTTAAATATAACGTGAACTCTACTCTCCTTTCCAAGACAAGACACAAAACTTGTTTACTTCTCTGAAGGATTTATTGGAGCTTGTAAAACCTGAGTAGGCCGTGAATATGCACAAAGAACGACAATCCGTGATTGTGTTTTCAGTTTTGTAGTATCCACACTATTGATGTCTGTCATATCCAAGTGTCTGTCCAGAATATCCATAAACCCCAAGCTTGCTTCTGTGTGTCACAGTGACAGGGATGAGAGAAGACAAATCCACAGTGGTTCTTTCAAGGAGTTGGGTAGGACTTTCCTTTGGGATCTGTCAGCACAACTACACCCCAGCAGATAAGGCCTAGAGAAAAAAAAAAAGCAACATATTACATGATGCATTTTAGTTTACCAAGTGTTTCACATATGGCATGTTATTAACACAGCAACACTTCTGGCAGATATATTATCATTATATCTTTATAATAGGAAAGTGAAGCTCACAAAAGGAACAGAGTTCAGAGGGAAAAAAAAGAACAGTAGGAGAATTGATTTAAAGAGCCTGGATAAGAAGGCAGGAAATCTGAAACCTAAAATTCTGTTTACCCAGAAAAGTGGTTTGAAAAGCTAAAATAATCACTCAGTACATTTTACTGGAAGACATGTCAACAAATTACTTAGTATTGCTACAGATCAGGACCGTCGGCCACATTACATAGATTCATGAAGTAGACGTGCTCTACAAGATGTGGCTTCAAAGTCCCAATTCTTAAACCAAGGTCAAGTGTCCCCTCTCCCAGGCATTCTCCAGGACTTGGAGAAAAAGTGTGGGGTTTGGGCCAGAGAAACCCGGCATCAAGTTACTGTCACTTCCTGACTGCCTTGGAACACATCATTTTTGCCTCAATTTGCTCAGCAGTAAAATGCAACACTATAATCACTCCTACCTCTAATAGCTACTGCGAGGATTAAAAAACAGAGCCCAATAAGAGTTCTCAAGAAATACCGTTATTATTTTGTTCCAACTTCTCTTCCCCTCACCCTTTGAGGTCCCCACCAATTGACCAGCGCCAGCAACACCTCCCACCCTCACGTGGCTGCTCCCCGTTTCCCTCGTCCCGTCCCATCCCCAACTCTCACTGATGCCGATGACCATCTGCGTGATAACCCCAGGACCCGGGGCGTATCCCAGCTTCATGGGCCTCCGGGCCACCACGTACACGTACCCGCCCGCCCCCATCAGCCCCAGCCCAGACAGCACGCGACAACTCCAGCAGTTTTTAAATAGGGGGGGTTGTTCCGGAGAGGTCGGCGCTCCGGGAGTATCTGGGGGGGCAGGCTTGGGTAGGGAGGCGGTTTCGAGAGGTGTAGGGAATTTGAAGGGCTCAAAAGATTTGGACAAGGAAGAACCCATGCTTCGACTCCCAGCCGCAACCTCAGAAGTCTTTGGTTCAAAATGACGTAAAGAACAGCCGGAAAGCACAGCGCCGAAAAGAAGCACAGCGCCGGAAAGCACAACGCCGGAAGGCAGAGCTCCTTAGGGCCGCTGGGAAATGAAGTTCCTGCCTGCTTAAGAGGAGAACAAGAAGGAGGCTGGCCTACTGTGATGGATTTCTCCAGTACCAGCTTTGGAGGAGGCCAGTTTCGCTCTGTCCCCTCTCCCCATGGTTTTAGGAATGATGTATTAGCTCTCTAAATGTTTCACTTTTCAGTCTTATGAAGTCTGGATTCTTAAATTTCCTATCTAATACAAACTGTGAGACCTTGGGCATCCTATTTTCCTAGGTATGTGAATTGGGGGTTAAGTTTAATATGTGCTTAAATATTTACTAGATACAGGAATACCTTGGAGATATTGCAGATTGGGTTCCAGACCACCACAATAAAGTGAATATTATGATACAATAACAATTTTTTGTTGTTGTTTTCCTAATGCAGATAAAACTGCGTTTACACTAAACTATATTAAGTGTAAAATAGAATCGTGTATTTAAAAACAATGTGTATATCTCAATTTAAAAATACCTTGCTGCTAAACAAATGCTAGCGGCTGGGTGCAGTGGCTAACAGCTATAATCCTGGCACTTCTAGCACTCTGGGAGGTGGATACCAGAGGAACCCTTGAGCACAGGAGTTGGAGACCTGCCTGAGCAAAAGCCATCCTAGTCTCTACTAAAAATAGAAAAACTAGCTGAACTTTGTGGTACAAGCCTGTAGTCCCAGCTACTGGGGAGGCTGATGCAGGAGGTTCTTAAGTCCAAGAAATTTGAGGTTGCTGTGAGCTGGGTTACCATGGCACACTACCCAGGGCAACAGAGTGAGACTCTGGCTCGAAAACAAACAAACAAAAAATATATATATGTGTGTGTGTGTGCGCGCGCGCGCGTGTGTGTATGTATATATTAAATAAATGCTAGTGACCATCTGACCCTTCAGCAAGTTGTAATCTTTTTGCTGGTGGTTGCTCAAAGTTGAAGTTGCTGCGCTAATTTTTTGAAGGTACAGTAAAGTTACCTGCATTTTGGGGCTCGTTCTTTAACAAATGCTTTCTTCATAGATTTTTTTGAAACAGAATCTCAAGCTGTCACCCTGGGTAGAGTGCTGTGGCATCACAGCTCACAGCAACCTCCAAATCTTGGGCTTAAGCGATTCTCTTGCCTCTCCCAAGTAGCTGGGACTATAAGCACCTGCCACAAGGCGTGAGTATTTTTTTGGTTGCAGTTGTCATTGTTGCTCAGCAGACCTGGACTGGGTTCGAACCTGCCACCTAGGTGTATGTGGCTGGTGCCCGTGCCAACTGAGCTATGAGTGCTACCTTTGTAGAACTTTTTTAAAAAATTGGAATCAATCTTCTCAAATTCTGCTTTCGTTTTAACATCTAAATTTATGTATTATACTAAATATTTTATTATCATTTCAATAGTGTTCACAGCATCTTATCAGGAATAGGTTCCATTTCAAAAAACCATTTCCTTTGCTCATCTATAAGAAACAACTTGACTTCTTAGCTATGCACAAAGTCCCATCTTCAGACTTCATTTCTAATTCTACTTGCTATTTCCACCACATCTGCAGTTACTTCCTCCACTCAAATTTTGAGCCCCCAAGTCATCCATAAGGGTTAATATCAGTGTCCTCCCAACACCTGCTAATGTTGATATTTTGACATCCTCCCATGTGTCACAGATGTTCTTATTGGCATCCAGGATGCTGATTCCTCTCCAGAAAGTTTTCTTATGCTTCTTTTTTTTTTTGTTTTGTTTTGTTGAGCAGTCCCAGACAAGGTTCAAACTTGCCCCTGGTGTGCAGGGTTGGTACTCTAACCATTGAACTATAGCATCCAGTCTTAATTCCATTGGGTTTTCAATTTACTTTGGCTGGATCCATCAGAGGAAAGACTATCTTATTTAACCCTCTATGGCACTATCAAATGAATTTCTTAAATAATAAAACTTGAAAGTCAAAATTACTTTTAATTTGGGTGGCACCTGTAGCTCAGTGAGTAGGGCGCTGTCCCCATATACCAAGGGTGGCTGGTTCGAACCCTGCCCCAGCCAACTGCAAAAAAATAGCCAGGTGTTGTGGTGGGCACCTGTAGTACCAGCTACTCAGGAGGCTGAGGCAAGAGAATCGCCTAAGCCCAAGAGCTGGAAGTTGCTGTGAGCTGTGACACCACAGCACTCTACCAAGGGCGATAAAGTGAGACTCTGTCTCTAAAGAAAACACCAAAATTGCTTTTAATCCAGGGCTGCAGAATGAATGTTGTGTTAGCAGAAATGAAAACAACATTGATCTCCCTATACATCTCCATCAGAGCTCTTGAGTTATCAGATGCATTGCCGATCAGCAGTAATATTTTTAAAGACTTTACTTTTTTTTTCTGATCAGTAGGTCTCAACAGTGGACTTCAAATATTCACTAAACCATTCTGTAAACAGATGTGTTGTTATCCCATGTTTTGTTTTGTTTTTCCATTTACAGATAGGCAAATATATCCAGCATAATTCTTAAGGGCTCTAGAATTTCCAGAATGGTAAATGAATATTGGCTTCAACTTGAACTTGCCAGCTGCATTCAAATCTAAGAAAAGAGTCAGCCTGTCCTTTGAAATTTTGAAGCTTTGAAGCCAACCCTTGCCTTCTCACCTCTAGCTATGAAAATCCTAGCTAGCATCTTCTTCCAATAGTAGTCTGCCTATATTGAAAACTATGTTTTTTAGTGTAGCTGCTATCATCATGATCTTAGCTATATCTTTTGGATAATTTCATGCAGTTTTTATGTTAGCACTTGGTGGCTCATTTTGTACTTTTATGTCATGGAGTTGCCTTCTTTCCTTAAACTTCATAAACCAACTTCTGCTATCAAGCTTTTCTTCTGCAGCTTCTTCATCTAAAGTAAGATTTGGACTAGGTAGTTTTTAATATTTTTTCCTGATTTGCAAATCCTGTTGTTTATTAGTAGTATCTCTTCAAGTAGCACTGTGACAAGTACCATAGCAAATGAAGTCAATATTATTTTACTTACAAATTCGTAATTTATGGTTATTGCTTTTTATTGTCTGATATAAAATTTTATAGTGTATACAGTTTCTTCTTATTTATGTAGGAAAAATCTCATCATTTGCCAGTGGTTAACAAGCATTTGATTACACATTTTATATATAAAAAAGATTGAACACACACCAGCATTTATCCATGTTTATTTATTATTTATAAATGATATATTTATATGCTATCATATATAACAATAAGATAAAATGATAGAACTGGAACTTTTAATATTTTCTCATATCACAATATATAGGCTCATGTATCTCCATGGATACCAAGGTTATTTGACATGTGATTTTATTCATTTTTTTTCCAAAATATTACCTTCCATAGAGTGCATATTATAGCTAAGAATGCCAGGAAAGAACATCTTTAATTTTTCAAACAAGCAAATATTATTAAAATATCCAGTCATACAATTTCCAAACAACAGGGAAGATTTTATTTTAATTTTTGTTTCCTTAAAGTACCTTCCAAAAGAAATGTTTGTTCTCTTATGATTATCTCAAATGAACTATTTCAAATTATTTTGTTCTTTTATTGTGATATCTCTCCAAAATTCAACAATGGCCTCTATAAAATCCATATCCTAAAACGAACTATACATGGCACATGTTGAAATTGAGATGAACTAACAACTTGGAAAATTATTGGAAGTGGAAGTGTTAAGAAACCTCTTGAGATAAATTAAACAGAAATAACTAAGAATAAGACAAGAGGCCAATTAAAGCAAGCAAAACTATAATTGGAGGAAGAATGCATTTAGGGGGAAGAAATGGAAAAAGAAGACCAGAGAGTAACTTTACTCCACTTTCTTTTTTATTGTATTTATATCTTTCACTACTTATTATCTCTGTAGTTCACTTCGGCATGTATAACTCACAAAATCTTATGACTTTTCCTATTTATCTATAAATATAAAAAGTGCAAAAGTTACATGGGTCATTATTAAAGTTTTGAGACAGGGCATGTTATAGTCCATTATTTCCCTTCCAAGAAATGCAGTCAACAATGTCCTCTCTGATTCACCACTGCAGGTTTCAACCTGCTCAGTATATTGATGTTGCTGCAAGAGCTGTGTTTGTTTCCATTTGTGTGGATTTTATGTTTCGTGAGTTTGTATATCTTAAGACTTTCATAATGACCCACATATTGTAAAAAGAGTAAATATATACTAAAAGTGTTCTTCCCCCAGCCACCAATTCTCCTTCCTTAACAACTGTTAGCAGTTTCTTATGTATCTTTGTAGAGATTTTTGGGTATATGTGTGTGTTCTTTCTTCTACTGATTTTAGAGGTCATTGCATTATCGATCAAAAAATAAAGAACTTTTTCATGCTGTTGTGTGGCTTTATAGTATTTCATTTAAAGTTTACTATATTAATTTTAAGTGGCCTCATATTGGTGGACATTAATGGACATTTAGATGTTTTGATTCTTTTGTTATTACAGATAGTATCACAATAAATAATTTTGTATACATCATATCATAAACATATGAGTATATCTTAGAATATGATTTATTCTAGGGGTATGGTATTTATAAAGTTGGTGGATGGTACCAAATTGCCCTCCATAAAAGTTGTACTAATTTACATTCTCACCAATAAGTATGAGAAGGCCTGTTTCCCCAGCCCACCCTATTCCACAAAACAGTGAATTATTGAAATTTTTCTTTTTCTTTTTTTTAACAGTTTTTGGCCAGGGCTGGGTTTGAACTCTCCACCTCTGGCATATGGGGCCGGCGCCCTACTGCTTTGAGCCACAGGGGCCACCCAAACTTTTTCCTTTTTTATTGTTGGGGATTCATTGAGGGTACAATGCAAAGACCCAAGTTACACTAATTTGTCAAGCAAAGTTCCTTTTGTAATGTGTTCCTCCCCCAAGAGGTGTGTCAAACACCGTGACCCACTATCCCCTCCCTCCTTCCCTCTCTCAGTTCCCCCATTCCCCCAGCCCCCACCTTGTACTAGGTCATCAATTGTCCTCATATCAAGATTGAGTACATTGGATTCTTGCTTCTCCATTGTTGTGATGCTTTACTAAGATGAATATGTTCCACCTCCATCCAAGTTAATACAAAAGATGTATACTCTCCATCTTTTATATTGGCTGAATAATATTCTGTGGTATACATATACCACAGTTTGTTAATATATTCCTGGATTGGTGGGCACTTAGGCTGTTTCCACATTTTGGTGATTGTAAATTGAGCTGCAATAAACAGTCTAGTGCAAGTGTCTTGCGGTGAAAGGATTTTTTTGTTCTATGACATAAACATCACCCTGATACCAAAACCAGGAAAAGACTCACCTAAAAAGGAGAACTTTAGACCAATCTCACTAATGAATATAGATGCAAAAATTCTCAATAAAATTATAGCCAATAGATTACAGCTTCTCATTAAAGAAGTCATACATCACAACCAAGTAGGTTTCATCCCAGGGAATGCAAGGCTGGTTTAACATATGCAAGTCCATAAATGTAATACACCATGTCAACAGAAGCAAAAAAAAAAAAAAGACCATATGATTTTTTCAAAAGATGAAGAAAAAGCATTTGATAAAACTCAGCATCCTTTCTAATTAGAATACTGAAGAATATAGGTATAGGTGGCATATTTCTTAAACTGCAATCCCATCACTGGGTATCTACCCAGAAGAATTACCGAACTTTGATCTCTGCCATTCTAATAGGTGAAAACTTGTTTAATTTTTCTCTTCCTTATTACAGGTGAGCTTCTAACGGTATGTTTAGGGGCAAATTATATTTCCTTTTCTGTGAACTATCAATTTTTTTTGCACATTTTTCCATTGGATTCTTTTTTCTCATTGACTTCTAGGGACTTTATACATTGCAGGGGTTAACCTTTTGTCTGTGATACCCAAATATAAGTACACATATATTTCTCCTAATTTGGTATTTGTCTTTGACCTTGCTTGTTTTACTTTTTACAATACACGTTATATAAAACATGTAATTTATTGGTCTTTCCTTTTATAGCTTTTGAGTTTCATGTCACAATTAGAAAGGCCTTCTAATGATGGTTTCTTTTGGCATTCCGACCTTTTTATAATGCTTAAAACTTTAATGCATTTGTAATCTCTCCTGTAATATTAGGTGTCAGGAACAGAATGATCAGATTTTCTTTTCCCCTTAGAAGTTACTCAGTTGTTTCAAAACTATTTATTAAATAATTCAACTTTTCATCACTTATTTAAAATGCTGCTTTTAGCCAGGCATGGTGACAGCATGCACCAGTAGTCCCAGCTACTCAGGGAGACTGAGACAGGAGGATCATTTGAGCCCAGGAGTTCAAGGCTGTAGAGAACTGTGATCATGCTTGTGAATAGCCATTGCATTCCAGCCTGGGTGACATAGCAAGAGCCAATCTCTAGAAAAGAGTAATCAATTAAAAATAAATTTAAAAAAATTTCCAAAGTCAATTTTTCTAAAATACCATATACACATATATTTATGTTCATGACCGAACATCACATACTGTTCTATGATTTCCTTATTTGCTCATGTCCCAATATTCCACTAGTATAATTTATGAATCCCTGTTAATACTTGAAGACTTCTTCCTCCCATTATCTTCCCCTCTAGACTTTTCTTAGCTATTTTTACTTGTTTGTTTTACCACATGAACTTTTGACTCAGCTTGATTATTCTGATGAAAAGATACTGACAAATTGTAGGTTAATTTAAGGAGAAATGACATTTTTATGATGTTGAGTCATTCTTACCCAAGGACATGCATTTTCTTTTGTTCATAACTTTTGTGTTCCTCTGCAGAATTTTAGTCTTTTTATAATGACATCATGCATCTTGTTTAGACATTTTATCTTTTGCCATTATTGAAAATAAGTGATTTTCTTTTCTATTGTATCTTCTAACTTATCTGTTGTTTAAATACAAGAAGTCCTTGATTTACGTAATTCCTAATATTGAATTATTAGTGCATTCTAGTGAACCTCTGAAATGTGGTTGGTAGTTTTCTTTTTGTGCAGTCTTTGTTGATTTGGGGAATAACCATTATGTCTGCTTCATATAAAGAATTTAAAGGAATTTCTTCTTTTGACATACTCTGGAACAGTTAAAATACTCCTGGAAATATCTACTTTTAAAAAACTTTGTTACTATTTTCTATTAGAGAAAATAGTGACTAAATCTCACATAAATTGGATTTAATTTTGACCAAAGTATATTACTTAAACATTAATTTTTAATTCAACATGTCAATATGTTGTTTATCATATTGCATCCTCATTTATAAGTGAAATATGTTTGTAATTTCCCCTTTATAATGATATATTTTCTCCAATTTTAATATTAGGTGTAACCAGATTAAGTAGGATGATTTTGAAGTATTTTTTCTTTTTCTATTGTCTATAAAATTTGGCATAATCTGTTTTTTTGAAATTATCTTTTACTCTTATTTATAAATATTAGTTGTCTATTTTTTGAGACTTTGGAAAAACAAAATAATAAGAGAAGTTAACTGAGGACTCCCTTCTGAACTTTGGAGTCAAAGCATTCTATAATGGACATACTCCTATCTGATAATGTGACTGTTACTTTCTTTGCATTATTATTATTATTGCTTAATATTTCGATGCAGCAATCATCTGATTTCTTTTCTGAATGTATTTATCTTCATTCTCTTTTATGAGGTCTTTCTTTTCAGTCCTTATGTTAAACATTCTTATTGTTATTAAATTTTAAGCCTTTTAATTCTGTGAAGGCAGAAGTGGAAACCTAATAAACACATGTATATGTAAGAAAAATGAATTTAAAAAAAGTTTTGTTAGAATTTCCTTGTGAAATTGTCTGCATCAGTCACTCTATTATCTGGGGGAATGAGAAGGTGGTTCTTTGAGGAGGTTCTTTACTGTTCTGGAACTGTTTAAATTTTCTACCAGAAATAGTTCAGGTAGATTATACATTTCCAGAATATTAGTGATTTCTTTCTCGTTCTCAAATTTGTTTGCATCAAATAAAGCAAAGTGGTACCTCACAGTTCCTTTAATTTCTTAATTTAATTTATCTATTAGGTGTGGAAACTGTAAGGAAAAAAGGGTCTTTGCAGATGTGATTATGTTAAGGATTGGGAGCTGGTTGATTGTCTTGGGGCATCTGGTCAGACTCTAAATGCAGTTGCAAGTCTTTATAAAAAACATGCTGAGGGAGATCTTGCCCGGAAGAAAAGGCCTCATGACCACAGAAGCAGAGACTGAAGTAATACAGTAACAAGTCAAGGAATACCGGCCATCCCCAGAAGCTGGATGAGGCAATGAATGAACTTCCAGGTGTAACCAGACCTTGCTGACACCTTGATTTTGGATCAGCAATACTTAATTTTCATTGTGACCTGTAGAATTATAAAAAGAGCACTTTTCTGTTGTTTCATAAAAACACATTTTTATTGTTGCTATCTGAAAACTTTGTGGCAATTGTTAGAGCAGACACAGGAAACACACATGCACTTATTTAAACTTCTGTCTCAGACTCTGTACTCTCAGGGAACCTAGGCTAAGACAGTAAAGTATAACTGTTTAGGAAAGGACTTTCTTTCTTCAAAGATTTTGTATTACTCCACTACTTTCTGACACCGAATATTGCAGTGGAGAAATCGCAGGCCAGGCCAATTCAGGCCAGTTCATTTTCTTATGGGACTAGATATTTTTGTCCGAATGCCAAGATGATTTTCTTTCCCTTCTCCCCTTTTTTCTTTTCCTTCCTACCTTCCTTACTTAAATTGTTGAAGTCTTTAGCCACTTGTGGGGGTGTGCACTTAACCCTTAAGGCCAGGAGTTCAAGGTTACTATGAGCTATGATAGGGTCACTACACTCTATCACGGGCAACAGAGAGACCCAGTCTCTAAAAAAAAAAACAACAAAAAACCATTGACTCTTCTAGTTCAATTTTCTCAGGTATAAGCAATATCCTTTCTAGATACTTGTCTTTTATTTTATGAACTTTCATCTGAAATATATATATGTTGTTCTTTTGTTTTGTTTTGTTTTGAGATAGAGTATCATTGTTGCCCAGGCTAGTGTCATGACATCAGCTAAGCTCATAACAATCTTAAATTCTTGGGCTCAAGTGATATTCCAGACTCAGCCTCCTTAGTAGCTGAGACTACAGGCACCTGCCACAACACCTGGCTAATTTTTCTATGTTTATTAGAGACAGGATCTTGCTCTCCTAAAGTCCAGTAATCTCCCACTTCAGCCTCCCAGAGTGATACGATTATAGACAGGAGCAACTGTGCCTAGCCCTAAATTATATCTTTTTGAGCGCATAATTATTTTATTGCTTCTTAAAAATCAAATACAGCCAACTAGCATTATTTCCACTCATTCATCAAAGACAAGAAATAATTCATTGGATATTTTAAAATAACACACAACACAACAAACAAAAAAGTTAAATTCACAAAACACTTTGATTAATTATGTAGACTGGTAATTAAGAAAAGAGCAGAACTAATCATTTGTTTCTTTTCTTATGAAATAGAAATCAAAAGTTATGTTAGTCTTAATATTATTTTTACATTAAAGTAGCGCAAAGCACATATAGTTTCATCTCGAAAGGAATATAATTTACATACCTTATATGATTGAATAAAATTTGCATAATAAAATGAATATAATAGAAAGCCTTTGGGGTTGAGCTATCTTTTATGAAATTATAGATTAAATTATTGCATGGCACATATTTTTATACATTTACAACCCTAAGCAAATAAAAAGTTATTTCTTGAAAAAGATGTCCCAGCAGTCATTTCTTCTGTTATAGAATAACTGAACTTCTAAGAGTTTAGCCTCTACTCAATCTGGACTCCTTCATTTGAGCCAACAAAGTAGATGTGTGCATATTTCACAGTGGTTGTTTCCTAAGTTATGAATCTGCCTTTCCTTGTGAGATACTGATGGATAATTCACTTTGGGGAACACTCCCGCTGTGGGGTGTTTCCCTGTGCTATTGTTGTATATAAACTATATTATTTCTCCTCGTCTCATGTGACCTTCTATTTTGTATAATTATATGTCCTCAGAATATTCTCAAGAAGACTATTCTAAGAATTTCTCTAAGCCAGGAAGTTTTCGAGATGGAAAATTAAAGAGAGGAAGACTGAGTATTGGAGTGTCCTTGGCTTTCTCCATATTTGCTGCAAACCTCTGCTGGATTTATGAGGTTGGTGAAGTTTCTGAATGTGGTGACAAGTTCCATAACTCTGACATTTTTTCCTATGAAATCGGTATCAGCCTAATGGCTCCTTGTTTATTGGATCTTTTTTTGAAAACTGGCCTTTTAGGCCTTTGGTTGTTTGTTTTCTTTTCTTACTCTTTCTTAGCCTGGGGAAGTCTGTATGCCTCCTTAGATATACAACTTTATTATCTGCTCATTTGTAAGTGTTAGGGCATCTTTTGTAGGTTTGATTCTAACATGTGGCCCTCCTGACTTATTCTTTAAAAAATAGGTCTCTGTGCAAGACTTCTCTTCCAAATTTCTCAGTGTTCTTGCAGCGAGCCTCCATTCATAAAGAGGAGGGAGACCCAGGCTTTAACTTTCACAGCACAGTGTTGGGTGATCTCTGCAGATGAAGAGCTCTATTCTCCTGGTCCATAGTCTGGACTTTCTTATGTCCACATGGGTTTCTTTTTTCTACCTCTCCAGAATGAGCAGTAGCTGTTCCTTGGGAGGATCCCTTTGTAATTCCAGTGATAAACGGCCCTGTCTGGGTCATGTCAGCTTTTGGGTTCAGCAAGATGTATGTTTGCCATTTGGTGACTAGAATGAGCCTCTTCACATTTCCCTAAAGCTTACAGTCTCATTTTCTACTTTGCGGATGAATCTGTTTGAGAGAATCTTCATTACTTCCATAGACTTTGGGGTGGGCAGTGGCCCAAGAATGGTGGGCTGTAGAACCAGCACATGTAAGGAAAATAATGGGAGTGTGACATCCTGTGGCTCCTGAGAGCTGGTATGGGCCCCGGGGAGTGACAGCCACATCACTACTTCCTCCTGTCCTATTGCCAACTTGGGCATGAGCTCTGTTTTATTTTATATATATTTTTTGCAGTTTTTGGTGGGGGCTGATTTTGAACCCACCACCTCTGGTATATGGGGCCAGCGCCCTACTCCTTTGAACCACAGGTGCTGCCCTATTTATTTATTTTTTAATTGTTTTTCTTTTTCTTTCAAAGATTTCAATATTTATATATGTATATCTTTTTCAGTTTTGTCACTGACCCTTTTCATTTATTTTCTTATCTTTGCATTTTAATATATTCATAGAAATGTCTGTTCTTCCTATTCCTCCATTTTTGTTCCTTGGAGTTTCATTTTTCCTTCCACTACTTTTATTGAACTCTAACAGCTCACATTTTATCTTCTGCAGTCTAATCATCTGGTTTTTAAGTTCCTTTCTTTATGCTTTGAGTTCTTGCTTCATAGACATGCATTGCTTTCTTACATATTTAAAATTCAGGGAGAAATTTTAGGTCATGATGTTTATAGGCTCCATGACAATATTATTCTAGCTCTTATTATGAATCCACCATTCATTTTTCTTACTTCATTCTTTTCCTTTTTCCTCAGTGTATCTTTGAACTTCCCATTTTGTTTTCTTTTTTTAATTAAGCATCTTTGAAAGGTTGAGCTTTTGTAGCTATAAGGAGGAGATTTAGATCAGGATGGAGCCAAAACTGAGTTCCAGGCTCACTGGGATTGTCCCCACAGTTCAGGGAGTGGTGTGTGAGTTCAGGTCGCCTTCTTTTCTCCTTGGTAAATGGAATAGATAGCTTTGGGGATTTATAGTTCAAAGTGCTTTTTCTTCTACTGCCACAGACACCCTGTGCTTCCTGTTTACGTGCCTTCTTGGCAGGCAGGTTTCCTATTGAACTCTACATTTTCTTTTTCTTCGTGGAACAAAACTGGGACTGTGGAATCTTGGGATTTAGGATTTGCATCTCAAAGTGTGCCCTTTGCTTTCAAGAATTGTACTTTGCTGATCCTTTCTGATATCCACAGCTGAGATGCCCTTGTTCAGTCATCTCTTCTCTGCCACACAGCCCTGTGTAATCACCACTGCCCTAGTGAAGACAGACGCACATCTTGCAATTGAGCCTCGCCAGCCTGGCTCCCTGGTAGTATGGGCAAATACTCCTCTTGACCTGCTCTGGATAGGTAGGGTGAGATAGAAATAAACTTTTGTTGTATTAAGTTTCTAGAATTTATATTTGTCACTGTAGGATAACCTAGCTTATTTTGACTGATATAATTGGTTCACGAGTACATTTACTAGCCTCGAGGGCATTTGGAAATAGAGGAATGCATTTTGGGTTGTCACAATATAATGTCCAGGACCAGAGATATGAAATCTCTGGTAATGTTTACAACACTCCTACTCAATACAGACTTTTTGACCAAAATCCAGCTAAGTTGCCTTCCTGAACATAGTCCCCATTATTAAACCTTTGTCCAAACTGGATGTTTTTGGCATCTTTTACTGAATTCTACTTTAAGTAATTCAGATAATTTTAAATGCTCATATATGCATTTATTATGTCCTAAATATAACACCCATGAGCAAACTGTTAGAACTTATTTATTTTTGTACCATTCTCACCCTGTTTAGCGTGGGACCTTGCACATAATTGGTACTTAGTGAATATCTCTGGATTTCATTAAACTGAAATACCTTCTTGGGCTCATGTTTGATAACGTGCTTTCTGTATTCTTGATGCACATTAGTAAATTCAGGGTTCCCCCTTTTGTTTTCTGCAGTTTGAACTGACAAGAAACTTGAAAAATAAACAATTGAAAAAGACATTCCCTAAAGGTAACCATCAAGTGTAATAAGGCTCAAGTCAAATGGCCCAGCTGTCACAGTAAAATACAGCCTATTGACTCCCTTCTCACTAGGGAATAGCACTGTGTGCCACTTACCCCAGACAGCGTGGAGACAAGTATCATCCTGAGAACTGCAGGAGGGAACGTGCTGTGCAGCCGAGAGACAGGCACAAAATAAATCTGGCTGGTCGTAGATAACCACGTGTTTTTCATAACGGGTGAGTGTGGGAAACATAATTATTTTACTTTAAGGGTCAGAAAATAAATAGCTCCATAGTTAAAGTCTGACTGGGGTGACTAACAAAATTGTTTTAAAAAAAAACACTTAAAATTATTAAATACCAATTAAGTGAAAACTTCTAGTGGAGAAATGCGTGGGAAGGGGGTTTTCCATAGAGATGAGTGGGCTAGAGCCTGCTTTCTGGGACTTGGGGATCTTATCTGGAAACTAAACATATATGTAAATAAATTGGTATCCATAGATTGTGACAAATGTTATACAAAGTAACAGAGATAATAAGAAAATTTACAGAGAATGTATGAAAAAGAGAGTATTTGTAATAGGATGGAAGGAAAAAAAAGAATTTAGGATGGTTAATGCTTTAAATTGAGCTTTAAAAGAAGGATAATGTGTGGACCAGTGAACGACATGTAACTACCACTGACTCTTGTCCTAGGCTGAGGTGAAGAGGTGTAATAACTAATACTTGTAGTCCCCAGGTTATGAAAAGGATATGTTTTTGAGAGTATCTTTAAGTCAGATTTGCACGTAACTCAGATCCATGATGAATAGTGCCTATAGAGTAATACTGACAATACTACAATGGCTCACATACGGTAATAATAATACAGAGTAATACTTTAAATTATAACAGTACCTCTGTACTGTAATCCGTTGCAAAAACTATTGTGCTTTGTCTTTTAACTCAAACAAACAGAATATAAAAAAACCTCACACACTTACCCAGGGGGATAGCTTGAGGCTCCGTCTAAAAAAAAAAAAAAAAACTCACACACAAGTTAAATAGGAGATAGGAGAAATTTTGAAAAAGAAATGTAAAGAATTTTAAATGACCTAATTTTGCACCAATGCTAGGCTTATAGGAATGTTATGCTTACTTTGATCTTTTAACCAAATCAGCAATAACCTTTCCATTTAAGTAATTAATCCACTATGCTCCTTATCAATACTTGATGATTTCACTGAAGATAACACATGGTTATTTATGATGATTTCACCTGCTCCCCTTTTCTCATTTGGTTGATTATGACTGTTCCAGTAGTTGAGCAACCGAAGCCTAATGCTTTCCCAATGAATGATGGAAGCCTGATTATTTCTACTTTTGTTTCCATCCCTTGCAATCATCTTTCTCTTTGTGGCAGGCTCACCTGGACTTGCAGTGGGCTTTCGCTTTGGAGGCATGGCCATCAGGGTAAACTCAGCTTCACAAAATCAAATAAAAAAGCTAATGTGTAGGGTGGCACCTGTGGCTCAGTGAGTAGGGTGCCGGCTCCATATACCGAGGATAGTGGGTTCGAACCCGACCCCAGCCAACTGCAACAACAACAAAAATATAGCCGGGTGTTGTGGTAGGTGACTGTAGTCCCAGCCACTTGGGAGGCTGAGGTAAGAGAATTGCCTAAGCCCAAGGGCTGGTGGTTGCTGTGAGCTGTGATGCCATGGCATTCTACCAAGGGCGATAAAGTGAGACTCTGTCTCTAAAAAAAAAAAAAAAAAAGCTAGTGTGTAAGTTATGCTGTGTGTTATCAACCATATAACCCACGAGGCCAGCTGCTAGTGTAAAGATGCTGCCCCAGTGAACTGCGTAAGCCATGTGGGTTTGTTCACTTGCATGGAAGATACTAGTTGCTGAATTCTTAATTTAATTATTCAATTATAATTTAGCCTTATGGGGAAACTTGGGAGCCCATTCATAAGTACAGAACACCATAAGTCAGGCTGTCTGTAACTTGGAGACTGCTTGTATTGGTAAAAATATTTTGCGGTTAGATAGCGTGGTTATATAATTTTATTTAAATGGTGTATTACTATTAATTGATGGTTTGTGTAACTAGAACCTGAAGAAAATAGTGAATGTTAAAGGCTTTAAAAATTTTAGTAAACCAAAAATGATTACGGTAATTCTGCCCCCTCACCCCGGATTCTGTTAGGTCTGTCCAGATGTTCCCTGGTGCCCAGGTTCCCAGTGTCAAGAATGACTGGTGCCAGGCCAGGCTGATGACAGAGTGATCACAGATACAGAACAATGCCACGCAGTGATTACTGGTAAGAGAAAGAAGCTATAGATGGTGAAAGAGAAGAAGAAAGCTATACAAAGTGAAAACACATTCTAGAGGGAGAGGAACAGGTCAGTCTCCAGGAGATGAGAAAGACCCGGAACTCAAGCACATACTGCTTTTTATTGCTCACTACGTTGTCCCACCTCTCTCCTGGTAGGATTGGTTGTTGTCTACTGCCTTTGGGATGATTGACAGGTTGGGCTTATATAATAGATTACATAACAGTAGGTTATATAACAGTTTCCCTTTGCATGAGTCCTGGTGAAAACTTCACCCATGCTACCCTAATTAGATGTAATGAGCCCTAGGTCAGTAGGAACTGCTAGCTGCACGTGTTCCCACTGAGAAACAGTTTCTATCCACAGTTTGGTTCCTAGCTATAATCTGGTTCCTGCTCTCTGCCCTTTGTTACTTCCTGCCACCTGTTTACCCCCCTAAACCTAATAGTTCCCCAGTTTATGGCTACACGTCTATATATGTCTGGTGTTTATGTCATGCACATATAACGAGTGCACCCTTGGGATGGCCACATTTCTTCATTCTACTGACACTACTGTCTCATTCCAACCAGAGCCAAAGATACAACATTTAAAATGTTGTGTAAGTAAAGCCTGCTCTTCCAAGATCAACCACTCTTATGGCCGAGTACTAATCTTTCTATTTGTTGATTTCAGGGAGTTCTATGTGGGCTATTAAGCAGTATATTTCTTTTGGTCTGAGTCCTTGTATTGATTAAATGAGGAATAAATAGCTTGGCTTCTCTTCAAGAAATTCCACTTCATGTCTTATATGTTCTTGTCTTAAGAAAATCCTATGTATACACACAGTTAGGGGGAGGATAAGCTCAAGTTCAAGTACATGTCAGTCAGCACAGGCCTTAAGAAAACTGTGAGCCAAAAATAGTTTAATTATTTCAGTTCTTCCCATAACACTTATCCACTTCAACAGGATGCCTCTCTACTCCCTCGCTCCTTATTACTGTTGCAAGGAAGAAACACTTATTGATCGCCCTTGTAATCTTTTTTAGACCTTGTGGGTATTGCATGGGTGAACATCTGGGAATGCTGTTCAGAGCTGTCCAGTGAATCAGCAGAAGAGGAGATGGGCCCCAGGTGACTCGCAGCCCACTGCATTTTAAGGATTGCTGACACTAATCCACGCAGCATCCTACTGTCAAGTTAGATGACTCTGGGGCTGCCGCTGATGTGAAGCACAGACAGCCCAAGGGAGATAACTGCTCTCGGTGATAAAATGCACAGTTTTCTCGGAATTTTAATTTATTCCAGAATTTCCTTCCGGAACATACCTTGGTAGTTTACTGAGCTTAGCATGAAGAATAAAGTGGAAGAGAAAAATAATGAACTGATAATACAAATTAAAATATCCATAGTATTTTCCAGTTTGTACATTATCTAATTTAATGCTCACAATGGTACAGTGACATAAGTATTGTTAACCCCATCTTACAGATTGTGGACAGGATATTGTAGTCTAGAGGTGTGGGTATTTTGCCCAAAGTAATTTGCTAGTGGATAGAGATGTTGGGCCGGGGGAGGGGGGAAATACATCTAACATTGAGCCAGCAACTGCCTATGTTCCACATGCATTGGTAAATTTAATTCTCACAGAAACCTTATAAAGCAGCATTCACACTAGCTCTATGTTTTATATTACATAGATGAGGAGCCAGGTATTAGATATTACTTAGTTTAAGGGATAAAGCTTGGATTTGAATAGAGATCTTCAGACTCCAGATCTATTCTTGATATTGTGGTACATGTAGTTCAACTTAGGGTAGCATCTTCTGGCTGTACTTTGAGATTCCCATTCATATACTGTCCCAAGATATATCTATAAAATGTTTTGCCTACTGCCTAGAACGTAAGATTGATTCCAAAATTGAAAGCTACTATTAATGAAAGAGTAGCAATGGCATCTTTTCCTATTACCTTTAGCATAAAGATTTCTGAACCTTTCCCCCTTATTGTCAAAGTCATGGAATGCTGGATTCCTCTATGCCTTTTTCTGTAAAAGGCATATTTTCAGGTTGTGTCTAAAAACACTGAGATTCAATAACAAAATGTGACTTTTCTAAATTGTTAAGATGTGAGAGGCATCAGGCTGACAAAGAATAGCAATAAGGAAAGTTCTTATTGTGCTTGATGGCACAATAATTTTATGCAAATTTTAAAAAATGTTTTTAATTTTTAAATCTAAAAATTAAATATATTTGTTTTGTTTTGTTTTTTAATTTTTTTTTGTGCAGATATGTTCTTGCTATGTTGCCCAGGCTGGTCTCAAACTCCTGCCTCACACCATCCTCCCATCTTGGCCTCCCCAAATGCTGAGATTACAGGTGTCAATTGGCTTCTGGCCAACACAGTGCACTTTTACTTACCACAAATAAGCAGCCTGTGAGCTCACAATATCATTATTAAACTGCTTTGCAGTTCTGATTCCAGGTAATGCTAAGATATCATAACAACATTTTACATTTAAAGATGTATATGACGTTTTTTGTTGGAAAGATAATTCATTTAGTCAATAAATGTATTTTAACTTCCCTATGTGCCTAACCTATAGGGTGCCAAGAGATTTAAATCTTCTATTTCTTTTGTATTAGATTAGTTTTTCTTATAAAAAAAAAAGAGAGAGGAAAAAATACCTCTCATTCAACAGGTATCTCTTACATGAAGCTTTTCTGATTGTCCCAGCTAGAACTAATGCTTCTTTTATCTATACCATATGATCATATATCAATTTTATATTTTATTTAATTTAGTTTTGTTTCTTCTTTCAGGTTAGCCCATAAGTTCCTGGAGAGCAGGAGCCCTGGGTCCTAACCTGACTTCATTCATTCCACATGTAAGATTCTGGGCCGAGCATTCTGTGAAATGTAAAGATCAATAAGAGACAGCTGCCATCATTGGGTATCAGATTAGAATCAGGTTAGAAATGTCAGAACACTGGTAGAGGATCTTGCCATTTTCACTCTGGCCTTTCTAGAACTAAGAAATCACATAAGTGTTTTAGAGAGTACTCAGCTCTGTTATAGAGATTTAATAATCCTGTATGATTTGGAGAAGCACATTGAATGTATAATCAAGCAGTAATACAAATATCTTTGAGAGGTTGAATCATTTCTTTGAGAAAGACAACTCTAAGCCCTCATTTATTTTTATTTTTTATTTATTTTTTCTTTTTATTAAATCATAGCTGTGTACATTAATGGAATTGTGGGGTACAATGTGCTGGTTTTATATACAATTTGAAATACTTTCATCAAACTGGTTAATGTAGCCTTCACCGCATTTTCTTACTTATTGTGTTAAGACATTTATATTCTAAATTTAGTAGATTTAATATGTACCCTTGTAAAATGTACCATGGGTGTGGTCCCACCAATTATCCTCCCTCTACCCATCCTCCTCCCTCCCCTCCCCCTCTTCTTTCCTCTTCATCTTGGGCTATAGTTGGGTTATAGCATGGAAGTGTGGGTGCTTATAAATTTGTTTCATAGTAGGGCTGAGTACATTGGATACTTTTTCTTCCATTCTTGAGATAGTTTGCTAGGAAGAATAAGCTCCATCCATGTAAACATAAAAGAGGTAAGCTCTCCATCTTTTTTAAGGCTGCATAATATTCCATGGCATACATATACCACAATTTATTAATCCATTCATGGGTCAATGGGCACTTGGACTTCTTCAATGACTTAGCAATTAAGAATTGGGCTGCAATAAACATTCTAGTGCAAATATCTTTGTTATAAAGTGATGTTTGGTCTTTTGGATATATACCTAATAGAGGAATTGCGGGATTGAATGGCAGGTCTATTTTTAGATCCCTATGAAATCTCCAAACATCTTTCCAAAAGGAATGCATTAGTTTGCATTCCCACCAGCAGTGCAGAAGTGTTCCCTTTTCTCTACATCCACTCCAACATCTCTGGTTTTGGGATTTTGTGATGTGGGATAATCTTACTGGAGTTAGATGATATCTCAAAGTGGTTTTGATTTGCATTTCTCTGATGATTAAGGATGATGAGCATTTTTTCATGTGTCTGTAGGCCATGCACCTATCTTCTTCAGAGAAGTTTCTATTCAAGTCCCTTGCCCACAC
>CAUYQV010014807.1:0-25944 GCA_963574575.1 Galagoides demidoff | reverse complement strand
ATGGCTGCAACCAAAAAATGGCCGGGCGTTGTGGCGGGCACCTGTGGTCCCAGCTACTTGGGAGGCGGAGGCAGGAGACTCGCTTGAGCCCAGGAGTTGAAGGTTGCTGTGAGCTGTGCTGCCATGGCACTCTACCCAGGGGGATAGCTTGAGGCTCCGTCTCAAAAAAAAAAAAAATTGATAAAGCAATTCAGTGGGGCATTTTTTCGTGGTTACTGTTATTTTTCTGTCCCTCTGACTAAAGTAGGAATTGTAAATGTCTTTGTTCATTCAATGTCCAATATTATTTATTCTTCATGTTTTTACTCCTTTGCTTATACAGTCAGTTTCTGCAGCAGGGAAAGATGAATAAACTTTCAATAAGAAGAAGAAGTCTGGATGATGAAAAATAATTGACTTGAATGTTTGAAGAACTAACCTATAGACCAGAGCCGTCCTAATGGGTTGTGGGTCTCCAAGCAAGTCTTTTAACTTCTCTGGTTCTCACCTTTTTCATATCAGTTGCTTTATGGAGTGAATGATTTCTAAATCTTTTGTAGTATTAAACACTCTATCTGATTTAGAATAAGCTCAACTATTAAACTTGATCAAAATTTATAGTTCTATACAGTAGAACCTCTGTAAGTTGAACTCCCAAGGGACTGTAACAAACTGGTTAGCATATGGAGGTGGTCAACATAAGGAACTAAAACTACTGTATTGATGTGTACATGTGGTACATGTCCGGTCTATGAAAATTAGGTCAACTTAAGGAGGGTGGTCAATGGAGGGAGGTGGTCAGCTATAGAGTTTCTACTGTATATGCTCCTAAAATAAGTTATTCAGATATATGACTTATTTGATGCTAAATGTGGGATCAAGCCAACAAACCTTGGCTTATAACTCTGATCTTAGAAAACATGACATGTGTTTAAGGACACATTTGGAGAGCAGGTGGCATGACCGGTACCAGGTGAGCTAAGCCACAATGCAGAACAGTGAGCAGAGAGCACTATACGAACCTGAATCACCCCAGAAAGATTAAATTATATTTAGCAGACTGTAATTAACTGAAGGTAAAGACTAGTGCACTTTTGAGAACAATCACTAGCAGATGTTTAAATAAAAAAATAATTTTTCTCTGTGGTCTTTACGTAACCATAAAGCTATATTTACTAGGACACCTTATTTTCTGAGCATCCCCATGAAGCAACATTCTAGCACACTATAATGAAAGTATATACAGCCATAGAGAAACTGGAACCATAGGGTCTTGTTTTCTATTTCATTTGATGCATATATTTCTCTTATGCATATATTTCTCTTTAAATCTAACATTGAGAGCTGTGTACTTTTATGTATTAGCATATATAGTTTTCTTCTAAAATGTAGCTCCGTGTTGTGGCCTCTTTTCACTTTGTATGTAGGACTGACCATTCCTTTTTTGGTGCTATCCCTTGTACTGTGTTTATGTCAAAGCATTTAAAATACTTTGGTGAACTTTTTTGATCACAAATGTCTCCTCCTTTAAGCGCTGAGCTTTTAAATGTAGTATTCGTGTTTTCCATTTCTGTATTTTGTCAGCTGAACCCATTTTCTGGCACATAGTGGGCATTCAGTAACTGCCATAAAATACTCAGAAACCTAATAAAGGAGGCCTAGGGTACAATCGATAGTGCATGTGTACTGGCTTTTTTTGGTATTGTCTTTCTGTAGTTTTAAATTGCATGGTGCTTTATTATGTCTTTTCTCTGCCTTTGGACTATCTGCTGAGAAGTAGCAGTAGTCCAAAGGGAGCTCTAGTATTTTTTTTGCAGGCAGCTTCTGGAACCAAAATCCTAAACAAAATGGCAAAGTAGGTTGATTCAACCCCAATCTTTATTTTCATGACAAAACTATTTCTGCAAATCTAAGCTTGTTATTATCATGCTGATCAAAGTGTGTGTGTGTGTGTGGGGGGGGGGTGTTCTAGTCTGTGCCTGTCTTCACCTGCCTTCTCCAGCACCTCCCAAACTCCACACACTATCCCACTCTGGACACCAGAATGGAACCAGAGGCCCATTTAAAGTTCCTCCACTCTTCCTCCCTTCCCCCTTTGGAAGAGGGGAAAAGATGCTTCCTTACAAAAAACTTGTGTAATTGATGGAATATATCTAGAACATCGATTTCTCTTTCAGCATCCTTCTCCCATAATTACTGTATCTCTTCTTTAGTGAGTGAAAAGGAGTATTCATTCTTTTAAACATACTGTGTTTAAAACACTCCTTTTAACTAAAAAATATTGCTACCATAGCTGTTTCTAGGTCCTACTTGCCATTTTCCACAGAGTTTATCTAACTAATTATTGTTTTTAATTAGGACAACTCTCATATGAAGTATAACTGTTTTATCTTATCAGTTCTTTTCCTAAAATCATGATCTAGTGTGCTTTTGTTTAACTCCAGAAAAAAACAAGGGTGATGAGGCACTTACATTTGCATGAGAGGTCTTGCAACACACATCCAACAGTTAAATTAAACCATTGAACCATAATTTGTTTTAAAATAATTTGGAAGAGCAGAGAATGGGAAAAAGGAATCAAACCATCAATGGATATGTCTTCAATGTCTGCCTATTACTTATCAATATTTATCTGTCTACTATTAGCCCAAGCCAACCCTTGATTAGCTTCTTGGTAATAACCTATAAGCCTCCAAGAATAAATGTCTATGCTGAGGAATTGTTCCTCTTTCAAGAGTAGAAACGTTGAGAAGGCAGTAGAATAAAAACAATAATACTCAAACTTTCCACATGTTTGTTACATATAGGAGATGGAGAATTGGAAACTATTTTCAAGAGTCCGTTCCATAGCTTGTGGGTCAACAGAAAAATCATCCTGTATTTAGTGAAGTGAAAGATAATTTTCACCTCACATTTAGGAATGAATTTTAAATGACTAGAGGATATTTAACAAGACTTGTTAGCACTATTTCTCAAAACCTGTTAGTTTTATCAAGTATTAAGGTATCCTTGTGTGATCATTTCTTATGAATCTAATAACTTAAAAGGTAAAGTTGAAGAAATATCAGTCTCTCTCCTCTTTTGTTCCATTTTTAAAATAGCATACTGTGTGAATGGCTGATTTCTAGCCAGCAGAAGCATTCTCAAGAACTGTTGGAGGAAAGATTTTTTTTCTTTTATTTTGTTGGAGAAACTGGGACACAAGAACTCAAAATTAATGCCAAAAAATTTCTGAGATGGTATCTTCATGTTTTCTTTTTAATAATGACAACAATTCCTTCTCTTTTAGAGGCCATTACTAATTCCAATTACCAACAAAATGATTTGTGCAAAATCACTGATATCTTTCATGTTGATATCATTTGGTTCTTTGCTTTAAAATCACACTGATTATCTGGAAGTTTCTGTAAAGTAAATTCTAAGTATGACATGACTATTGTTTCTTTTTTGTTCTGTAAGAGAAAAGCCAAACACGAGTTGTAAGCCATTCAACAGAACCACTTCTCAAATCCTGTTATGATGTGAAAAGGGGGATCTTCTATGATCTAAAATTTTAGATACACGGACATGTCACAAAAGAAGTGCTTCCCATTTCCAGGAGCCATAGTCTGGGAAAGCAAGACTGGAAAAGCAGAGGCAGATGTGAGAATGTTTCCCCATCATGTGCTCTGTCTTGCCTGTGTAGGAAGTTGGGAGGATGAGGATTTCTGTATGGAGTGGATGTTGTTACTGGCCTACCAGTCATAAGTGTTCACTGACTACCGCAAGTTATTGTTCTCTATAAATAGCTAGAGCTTTAGAATCTTGGCCCATTTATGTCTTCAGTACATTTTGCTCAAAGTACAAGATAGGTTGTTGATTGATTGATTGATTGATTTTTTTTTTTTTGAGGGACACCATTCTTTATTTTAGCTTAGGTTGTAGCATTAAAAGGCACAGTTTTTGGTTTTTCTCTTTAGAGGCACTTTATATTTTTTAAAGAGGTAATATTTGGTTTGTTAAAAATGTTCACATAGTGAACTATCTTACAGAACATGTAGGTCTTTTTTTTTTGGACAACTCTTTGGGATTGAGTTCATCGCTTTCAGTTTTGAGAATGGTAGAGTTTGTACGGTGTCATTTTGAGTGCCAGCAACTGGTTGAATGGAGGCAAGAAGAACAAAGTTTTAAAAAGAAAATAAATCCAGCATTTGGTTAATAATGTGCCCTTTACAGTAACAGAATCTTATCTGACCACCCACATTCATCTGGTTGCTGACGTGGCTCTTGCTTCAATTGCAGAAGCTATTTTTGCACCTTTTGTGTCTTTTGAGGAACCGAGTGGGCCTACTTGCTTCTAATGATTCACATCTCAAAGTGCACAGGGTGTCCTGTGCAAAGTGCAGTAGTGCGAAGCCTAGGGGAGAGAAATAAAGCAAACTCTTCCTTTATGCACTGTGAATGCTCACAGGAAGTGGTACCCGGCAACAACATATTGTAACTTCTCTTGTCTTACATAATCTTGAGTTCTTCCTATGAGGGTCTTGGTAATAACTTGTCAGAAAGAAAGAATAATATCTCTTTTAAAGTAGCAAATATATAATAACCATCTTTGGATAGCATAGTAATATTGTCATGGGGGTCTTTTATACTGGTATACACAGCATCTTATGTTTGATAAATCTATTCGGATTAAGTAGCTTGATTTTCCACATATGAGGTGAGACAATTAAGTTTGCAAACTCATCCTTGAAAAAGTGCTGTATCCCCCACTGCTAAATATTACTATGGTTATCTTCAGAGTCCTCCCCTTGGGAAGCTGTGCACCCATGCCAGCACCTAGTCCTCTTTTCGAAGTGATTTCGGAACTCTTTTTCTGGAATGGCCATCAGAGATGTTGTCATCTGAGGTATGACAAGTAACTTCATGAACTCATCCTAGAAAAAGTGCTTTGGAGGGTAGACTATTTTGGTGTCGGTACATAGCTTCCCGAAGGGAGTACTTTGAAAGTGACCGTAGTGATATTCAGCAATAAGGAATGTGGCACTTGTTCAAGGATGAGTTTGCAGCATAATTGTCAGACCTCCTATGTCTTTGGATCGTACTTGGATAAGTATGAATTCTGAATGTGAAAAAGTCCCTTTATTCATTACTTACTAAAGTTTGTGAAGTCTCAGGATTTTCCTTTGGTTGGTTGGAGATTCCTACTTCAGAAATTAAGTATTAGCACAGAATATAAGACTGCTGAAATAAAATGTGGAAAAGAATCACTGAGACTTCATCCTGTGAAATTTAGTTGCTAATACACAAAAGCTTGGCGGAATCACAGCTCAAAAGCAGCACAGTACCGTGGACTACCATGCCGCAATTTCTAGTTTCCGTATTGAAGTTTTAATTCTAGCATTATTTTATCATTGCCTCCACATTCACTCTTACAGGTAATTCTCTTGTAATACAAGTGTTGATTCAAAAGATTTAAACTGTGTTAACAGAAAGGGAATGCTTTCTTAACCAAAGAAAAAGCTCCTTGAGAGATCCACTTTCAAATTTTCCTTCCTAGAGGAAAGCAGGCAGGTTCAATGGGTGATGCAGTGAGCAAACCTATGAAACTCATTGCAAGTGTCATCATCTCTAAATCTTATACATCTTTTCTAGATTCCCAGAAGTTGCGCATGAGTTCCTGTGGGGAGAATTGGCATCTTGGAAATCAAAGACCATTGTGATGCAGTTTTTTGATATGAGGATAACAGGTTAATAATGAAAATTTATTTTACTCTATTGTTGTTACATTCAATGTGAAAAGCTGTTTTGGTGGACCACGAACTCATATGTAAACTTAGTTTATCATCAGATCTGGGCCAAAACAATTTACTTTCCACCTAGAGAGAAAAGTATTGTGAAAGTTTTATTTTTTTCTTTTGGTTTTCATACATCAGTTTTAATTATAACCTCCTTAATTGAAATAGCCTCATTTGAGAGTATGTATTTCTGGCAAAGTTTATTTTTATGTGAAATTCCTCTTAGTAAATCTTAATGAACCATTTCAGTAGAAAAGTGAAATTACAATTTTAAAAAATTATTTGGAAATCGATGGCAAAATATTGAAAGCAGATGCTGTCATTGAAATGAGTCACACATGCCTTAACTAGACATACAAACTCTACAAATACACGTGATGATGCCCACGTGGGAAGATACAGTTCAGTTGTCCATTAGGTTTTATATATCCAATTAGGCTTTACATATGTCAAATTAGAGGGTGATGATCACAGTATTTTTACTTTTCTCCAAAAGTTCTCTGAATTGCTTGGCAGGATTTCATATCATATACAGTCATCTCCTCAGAGGGGTGACTTGCCCCTCTCAGGGAGAACTGAGGTCATGATGGCGATTTTTACTAAAAGAAGCATTTATAATGAACTTGGCTTTCAGGAAGATTCCTTTAAAAAATAGTCCTGCGGAAATAAGTCTGCGTTCAGTTGGACTCTGGCACCGGTCACGCTCTGTGCGGAGATCCTTTTCTTCCCTGGTCTGGACCTCTCTGTGCAGAGGTTGGGCAGTGAGCGGGAGGACCAGTGGCACTCCAAGATGCTCATGTATTTCTCAGAATATTTTATAACTGATCTCTGGCATTTTAAAAACAGATACATGGAAGTCGCTTCTAAACTGTCATTTGATAATCACTATCATAAGATATATATTTTGTTTATATGTGTAATACTACCAAATCCTGCCCCCCCCAAAGACCAGAGAATCATTTCTTTTAATTCCTTATAAATGTCTTGTTATGAAAAGATTAAGGAGCGAAGTGGTGTCTGTCGCCAGTCTCTGCATACTATCACTATTTAGGATGTTTTATTTAACGCTCACTTGACTTTTGCCACCACTCAAGTAATGATTAATTTCCTGAGGCGAAGTTTTTTTTGAAGATCATGTTTTTCTAAGCCCAAGATCCCAGATTGACAAGCCTGGGTACTGTAGACCTTTATTCCTCTGCAGAGCGAGCCTGCTTTGCTGCCAATCCCACCCAGCTGTTATCCTGAAGAGACCTCTGAGGCCGTCTATACAGGAGGCTGTTTCTCTGCTTTCCCTTTTGGGGCCTGTCTGAGGAAATTATTTAACTGGGTGCCAAATTTATTTGAGTGGGCTATGAAGAGTAGCCAAGGAGAAGGCACACTTTTAGAAAAAAAAAAATGCCAGCTAATCCCAGGAATATCATCTTTATTTTTTGCTTCAGTTTCTTTCATTCCATAGTCACGCAGAGTATCTTTCCAACACCACCCTGCTCTGAAAACTGCGATGAGCGAGCCGGACAAGGCCTGTCTGTACTGACCGGAGGACTCCGGAGGGTTGTAGCACCATCCGCAGGAAACCCCCGTGCCATAGCCTCTTGAGTTTGATTCTCTGGTGAAATATCTTAACTGCTTTCGTAGCACTTAAAACCATGAGGCGAATTTTTAAATGTGAATGGCACAGTGTATTTGGATTACCACTCCTTTATTGGCAATGGGTGCCAAGAGTGACTTTGTGTGGGTTTGGTTACTATAAAAGGAAATCTCAGTGAAGAAAATGACAACTAGCTGTTTTCATGGGAGCCTTGCTCTCCTGTTGCATTTTTTTTGATGTATCAATCGATCTGGAAAACTGGAATTTATTTTTAACACACCATTAGGGCATCCAAAAATGAATTGACTCTACATGATCACAGAGAAATAATGTAGCTATCATTAACCTCATTACTATAGATCTTTATAGCTCTAAGGAGATCTATGTTGAAAAAATTGAACTGAAATGGCAAGTATAGACAATGGTTCATTTAGGGATTTGTAATAATATGATGAGATCCAAAGAAAGTATTTTTCTAGACTTAATGATCTATTTAGTGTAGATTTCCTGATATAAAAATGTTTTCCCATCTGTAAGCATTCTCCTACATTTCAGTAACGAAACAAAAGCTCAAGGATTAATGCCATTTTTGGAAGAGTTAGTTCACTTAGTAAAGTGTCACCTAACCAAAAAAAGACAAATGTTGCTCTCAAGCCTTGAGTTAAATTTTGGGAACTTTATTGTTTTTTAAAGTGAATTTCTTTTCCTCCGTTGGAGTAGAGCAGCAAAGAAACTTTTGAACACTCCCAAATCCTGCTTGATTTTGAAGAAAAAGACATGCCAAGCACGTTAATAGGTCTGTGGTGCACGTGACTGCCATTACGGAATGTTTTCAGTTTCCAGGATAAAGCAGCTGTAGATAAGTGATTAATTCAAAGAGTCCGCATTTTTAATAGATCATGAATATGATCACTAAATTCCCAAAGGAGCCCATCACTCATTTTCTCTCCCACTTACCTTTCTCTATATGTCTCAAAACTCCAAGAAGGGAAATGATTTTATGGGTAGCAGTTAGTTAAAGGCTCCCCAAGGATAGTATGAGAAAGAATAATGCATCCTTAAATATGCTAAAATCTAACATAAAAGGTTCCTGTGAAATAGGAATGATTTCCAATTCCCTAGTAAGTCTTTCACTAAAGTGAAAAGTTAGCCATTGTGGTTCAGAGGAATGTGGGCCAGAAAGGTCCCAGCTGAAACTTCTAGTTCAGACATGAACGGTCTTCCTCAGCAGAGCAGGAGTAGGAAGCGTGGTGTGGGTAGCGCCCGTTTTCCTGATAAAATGATGGGGTATCTTGGGTAGTCTTGTCTCAGAAGTTTATGAGGAAAACTTATTTTAAAAATTTATAATTCATGTATTACAAATGCATTTATAATTTATAAATTTAGTATAAATGTATAACTTATTTAATTTAAAGTTTATCTTTTAAGAAATATATTTTTACAAATTATACTTTTTCTCTGTCAAGAAAAATCTCTTGACAAGAACCTATCTGTATAACTGAGTTAATGTGTTTTAAATCTTAAAATGTTTCTATGTGGGGATAGGATCACTTCTAAGGCAAAGTTCCAAGTTCCAGATCAGGCTGGTAAACAGAGGGAAATGGCTATCTCTTTAAAAAAATAATAAAGAAATAAATACACACACACACACATATATATATGCTTTCTATAGATAATAAATAATGCGGTTGGAATATAAAATGATCCTATGTTCAACTTAGAAAAATGGATTTTTATTTCTTTAATAAATTGGTAGATATGTTTGGTTTTTTTTGGATCAGCCTCCTAAAAATTAAACCCCACAACAATTAAGTTTTGTTTTGACCATTAGATAACTGCTTTTGAATTTTATGTAAATCACTTTTTTTTTTCATTTTTATAGTGTATTCTCTGATAGAAAGATACTGTCTTTGAATTTAATTTTGTGCTTCAATTGTACAATATGTCCTTAGGGAATAAGAACAGTGTTAATTTATTACTGTAAACCATAAAAATTAAATACATCTGATTTATAAAGGTACTACCTCATTGCTAAGTGAAAATGTTATATTTCACTTAGTATTTTATTAAATGCATTATTCCAGTTTTGTTTCATTATAAAATTGTATGTCCATTTTTTAATTTGAAGTTTATATTTTAAGGAAAATTATATTTGTGTCATCTAAAGGATGGAAAATGGTACATACCTAATTTTCACTTGTGAGATTCTTATTTTCTTTAATAATTTTCAAGCTGAGCACACAGTGGCCTGAGAGCTACTTGGGAGGCTGAGGTAGGAGGATCCCTGGAGCCCAGGAGTTTGGGTTCAGTGTAGGCAACACAGAAAGACACTATCTCTAACAAAATAAAATAAACAAAAGTAATGAGTTTCAAAGAACAAAGGAAAACAATTTGTCATGAGAATTTAACGCACACAAGAAGCTGTCCAATTTGAACATTATTTTATTTATGAATATTTTTGATTTCTGAGAAATGGCATTTGGGTTCATTTTATATTCTACAAATATACAAAGCTCATATTGTCTTCAAACCATTAAAAGTTCAGGTGTTTCAAATGTTGAAGTGAAATGAAAATATTTAGGGGAGGAGACTCTTGAAGGCGTATTATGTTAAGTGTTAAGTTGTGCTAAAACTTAAGAAAAGTGAGTCTCCTAGGCTGGGAGGACAGCCAGCCTTGGGTTTGAATTCTGGTTCCGAAACTCAGCCTTCATAAGCATCATTCTCAGCTGTAAAATAGATATAATAGTACATCAGCACAGGACTGTCATGAAGGTCAAGTAAGATCATGTGTCTGAAACTCTGTAACAGACTATCTGTCAGCACAGACTAGATGCACAGTAAATGACAGCCACTGTCCTTGTTTCTGTATTATCAGCAATGGAACAGCATACATAGGTCAACACGGTGATAACATAGTAAATCTGAAAAGTAGCTTAGAAATTATTCAGTTCAAGCCCCGAGTCCCTCCTCAGTGTTTCTCAAATTGGAAACATACTCTACTTCCCTTTTAGAGGGCGTCACCTCTAAAGGTCTAACAGAGACCTTGTCTACGTGACCATTAAATATTTAGTTAATGAAACCCCGAAGCCAGCCAGTTTGGGTTCGACACAGTGTGTTCTTCTTGTTCACGTTGTTGCTGGAATTGACAGAAGTCAGTTTGCATTTGAATATGACGAGGCCATCACTTCTCTTTTTCTCTTGCATTCATGTATGATAAACATAATGTATTATCTATTTAGTAGTATATCTCTTCTCTCAAACTTCTCCTAAGGTTTTGCTTTAGAAAATTACTCTGGGGAAAAACTTAAATCCAATAGTGAAACTCTTTTTTTTTTTTTTTTTGGCCAGGACTGGGCTTGAACCCACCACCTCCAGTATAGGAGGCTGGGGCCCTACCCTTGAGCCACAGTCACAGCCTGAATAGTGAAACTCTTTAACAAATCTGAATTAATATCCTTGTTGTTTAGTTTAGTTTAGTTTTTGACAAATCTATTATGCCTCATGGCTATTAGCAGGAGGAACTTTTGATTATAGCAGTCTTGCTGCAGATATCTGGGGACTACTGATTTGTCACCCAAGACCTGTTATCCCTATGGGAATTCTCATGTGCTTTCCCCCACCCACCTCCTCATCACAGTTGAGGAATGGATGAGGGAGTCAGTTGGCGGTGGAAGTAAGACCAGGCTGAAAATCAGCAGTCCCTTTGCATAGGTAACATTTTTTTTTTTGTATTAGCCAGTATTTTATATAAAAAGGTAAAAACATACTTGTGTTAAGAAAAATAAACAAAAATTGAAATTGCTTTTCATAAGGAGAAAAGTAAAACTCCCTTCTTTCTCCTCCCTCTGACTCCCTGCTTCTCCTTCTGAGATTTAACCACTGTTGAAAGCTGCTTGGTATTCTCACAGGAATGTTCTCTTTATCGCTTGTTTCTCTTTTACACAAAAAAGATTACAGTATACAGAGTCGGGTGCAATAGGCTTTTCTTGCACTTAATGTTACTGTTCTCTGAATGAGTTTCCATAATGGTACTTAACAGCTGTACTTCATGTTTTCAAATGGCTCCGTTTTCTGCCTGGGCTGTGATTTATTTGTGCTGTCCTTTTACACGTATTGTTGAGCACTTGAGCAGGTGCATCTGTAAGGATATTTCCAGCAATGGGATTTCTGGATGAAAGTGTACGTGTTTCCATATTTTGATAAACACTGCCACGTTGCCTATCAAGGAAGCATCTTAGCTTTCATCATAATTGATGCAATTTAGCATTGAAGTTCTCAGAATCCTCTGGGCGCTACAACGACCATTCCCTTAAGGAAGTAGAATTTTCACTTAAAATTGGAGTTACTTTATTGTCAAGGCTTTCTGAGCCATTCACTATCTCACTTTGCTGTGATGGAAATTTATTTATTTATTTATTTGTTTGTTTATTATTTTGGAGACAGAGTCTCAAGCTATCACCCTCAGTAGAGTGCAGTGGCACCACAGCTCACAGTAACCTCAAACTGTTGGGCTTAAATGATTCCCTTGCCTCAGCCTCCCAAGTAGCTGGGACTATAGGTGCCCGCCACAATGCCTGGCTATTTTTTGATTGCAGTTTGGCAGGCCTGGGCCGGGCTTGAACCCTCCAGCCTCAGTGTATGTGGCTGGTGCCCTACCCACTGAGCTATAGGTGCCGAGCCAGAAATTTATTTTTCTTAATGTTCAAACTTATCAGTGCAATTAAAAAAGCCCACTATTCTCAACTTTTTAATATCTAGGGAATTAGAATTAGGCTGATTGTGTCAAAAAACTGAGATATTTTGATATAGCAATCTTATATCTTAAAACATATTACTTTGCTACCTTTAGTGATATTTTTTCTGTGAGTAATTTTTGGCCAGTATCAGTAGAAGGTCTGCTGTTTCAGTGTGGAGCCTTCTGGAGAAGTTCCTGGCTGTTGTTCTGGGGCCTGGGAACCCTGTGTATAATGAACTGGAGATGGGAATGTACATGTGGCAATGCTGTTGTTTAAAGGAACAGTGTTTCCTAACTGCATTTTATTTTGTCCCCAGGAAGCGTCAGGACAATCATGCCCAGGAGAACTCTAAACCGTTCAGGTAATCATTGCATTTTTACACTCTCCTAAAAATGTGTTTTGTGTTTCATATTATGGATCTTCTCATTGTTTTGTTTAGATGTTCTTTCCTATCTTTGCCAAAGTTATGATATTTCCAGCCTTGATCTAATTCTAATGTTTTTAAGCTGTAAAATATGTTTATATTTTATGTTAATATATTACATATTTTCTAAAAATGCACTCTATGTATTTATTTGTATGTCTCTACTATATTACATTACAGTATAGCTTATACATATAAATACATTTTATATATTACAGATGACATATATAAAATATAGTAATATGTATTTTATATTAATAAATAAAAATAAATATTTATATAATGTATTACATACAGTTTATTTATATAAAATATATCTCTGTGTAGAGATTTGTAATATATTTCAGTCATAAACTTAGTTAGAAATAACTCTAAATTTTTTTAATGAAGGCTTTTAAAAATCTTATGATTTTGTAAGTAATATCAATCGAGGGTTTTCCTTCAAATACTTCTCTAACTAAAATGAATGAGTGTTTAAAAGACTAACCAAAATGCAAACACGGCAGAGATGTACCTTTGTTACTTAATGATAAGCTTGAAATGAATATCCTCATGGAATTAACCTAACGGCCATAAAAATAATTCCTTAGAGTGAAAAACATTTTATCTAATTTCATGTTGGTTATTTAGCATTGGTTTTGATTTCTCATTTGACAACTATTGTGACGATCTCTTTGCATTTTCTTTTCCTTCAGGTCATTTTATCCTAGTGAAACTGGCAATTGAACTTTGCTCTAGTTGATGGGCAGAATTTCTCCTAGACTATCCATCATCCCAATTTCATCCTAGTTGAAAATCTTCAAATGCCATAAGAAGTCTTCATAGATTTGCACTTCGCCTTTGGACGGACATTTCTACAATGGAGAGAACTGTGTTGCAGCCCTGGTCCAGGGACGTTACCATCTGATGCCCATTGACTACAGCGTTGGTGTGGAAGGTTGCAAGGAGAAGGAGCAATCGGCCAGCGTGCAGCACCCCTGGAGCATGGACGCAAGCAAGCTTTAGAAAGCACAGCTTTGGAGACACTCCATGCATCTGCACGGCTTTCAAGTGAACTAGCACTTAAGACCTTGTGTAACAAAATGGACACTGGGGACACAGCTCTAGGACAAAAAGCTACCTCAAGGTCTGGAGAAACTGATAAAGCATCAGGTAGATGGAGACAGGAGCAATCGGCTATTATTAAGATGAGCACTTTTGGCAGTCAAGAAGGACAGCGGCAACTGCAGATAGATCCGGAGCAGCTCGGAAACCCGGCCTCAGCACAACTGTTCGGTTCTGGGAAACTGGCCTGCCCCGGTGAAGCGGTGCAGCAAGTCGCCGAGAAGCAATATCCTCCTCCGCACCGTCCGAGTCCTTATTCATGCCAACACTCACTGTCCTTCCCTCAGCACTCATTGCCACAGGGGGTCCTGCACAGCAACAAGCCACATCAGAGCCTTGAAGGCCCTCCATGGCTTTTCCCTGGCCCTTTGCCATCGGTTGCCTCTGAGGACTTATTTCCTTTTCCCATTCATGGCCACAGTGGTGGTTATCCTAGAAAAAAGATTTCAAGTCTGAACCCTGCTTATAGCCAATTCTCCCAGAAAAGTCTCGAGCAGGCAGAAGATGCTCACAAGAAAGAGCACAAACCCAAAAAGCCCGGCAAGTACATTTGCCCTTACTGCAGCAGGGCGTGTGCCAAGCCTAGCGTACTGAAAAAACACATCAGGTCCCACACTGGGGAGCGGCCATATCCATGTATACCTTGTGGTTTCTCTTTCAAGACAAAGAGCAATTTGTACAAGCACAGGAAGTCACATGCTCATGCAATTAAGGCAGGATTAGTACCGTTCACAGAGTCAGCTGTATCTAAATTGGACCTAGAGGCGGGTTTTATTGATGTGGAAGCAGAAATACACTCAGATGGTGAACAGAGTACAGACACAGATGAGGAGAGTTCTTTATTTGCTGAGGCTGCTGACAAAATGAGTCCTGGCCCACCCATGCCTTTGGATATTGCCAGCCGAGGTGGCTACCACGGGTCCTTGGAAGAATCGTTGGGCGGTGCAATGAAGGTCCCCATTCTGATTATTCCCAAAAGTGGAATTCCTCTCCCCAGTGAAAGCTCTCAGTATATTGGCTCCGATATGCTACCAAATCCGTCTCTAAATACTAAGGCTGATGACTCCCACACAGTCAAACAGAAACTTGCACTAAGACTGTCAGAGAAAAAGGGACAAGATTCTGAGCCATCTCTCAACCTTCTGAGCCCACACAGTAAAGGAAGCACTGATTCTGGTTATTTTTCCCGCTCAGAAAGCGCAGAGCAGCAAATAAGCCCTCCCAACACAAATGCAAAGTCTTATGAAGAAATCATCTTTGGCAAGTACTGCCGGCGTAGTCCGAGAAATGCACTCAGTGTTACGGCCACGAGCCAGGAATGTGCCGCCATGGGCAGGAAGGCTGTCATGGAATGCTTACCTCATGTGAACACCAGGTTAGATGTCAGCATGTTTGAGGATCCTGTTTCTCAGCTGATCCCAAGCAAGGGAGACCTTGACCCTGGTCAGACAAACATGCTGAAATCCTCTAAATTCAACAGTGAGTCCAGACAACCCCAGATTATTCCATCTCCTATCAGGAATGAAGGAAAACTTTACCCAGCAAATTTCCAAGGCAGCAGCCCCGTTCTCTTAGAAGCTCCTGTAGACTCTTCACCCCTTATTAGAAGCAACTCCATGCCAACTTCTTCAGCAACTAATTTAAGTCTCCCTCCTTCTTTGAGAGGAAGTCACTCATTTGATGAAAGGATGACCGGTTCTGACGACGTGTTCTATCCAGGCACGGTGGGCATACCCCCTCAGCGCATGTTGAGAAGACAAGCAGCTTTTGAGCTGCCTTCAGTACAGGAGGGGCACGTGGAGGCCGAGCACCATGGCAGAATGTCCAAAAGTATCACTGGCTCATCCTTGAAGGAAAAGAAATTGGCTCCTATGGACAGGATCGGGTACGACTATGAGGTCTGTCGGAAACCCTATAAGAAGTGGGAAGACTCTGAAACACCAAAGCAGAGCTACAGGGACATTTCCAGCTTAAGTTCTTTCAGACACAGTGGGGACTATTTTATGGATCCCGTGGTGCCACTGCAGGCAGTGCCAAGCCTGTTTGGAACTCCATGTGAAAACAGAAAGCGCCGGAAAGAGAAGAGCGTAGGGGATGAGGAAGACACACCCATGATTTGCGGGGGCATTGTTAGCACCCCCATGGGCATAATGACTTCAGACTATGACCCCAAGATGCAGGAAGGAGTGAGGAGTGGATTTGCCATGGCTGGACACGAGAACCCTTCCTATAGTCACTCAGAACGCTTTGACCCATGTCGCCCTCCACTACAGTCTGGAAGTCCATCTCTTGGGTCAGAGGACTCAACTTCAGCCACCGATTCAGACAAGATGTCAGACCTCGCAGGCAGGAAACCTCCTGGAAATGTGATTTCTGTGATTCAGCACACAAACTCCCTGAGCCGACCCAATTCATTTGAGAGGTCCGAGTCAGCAGAACTCGTGACTTGTGCACAGGATAAAGCCCCCTCCCCCTCAGAGACCTGTGACAGTGAGATTTCAGAAGCCCCCGTGAGTCCAGAGTGGGCTGCGCCCGTGGATGGCGCAGAGAGTGGGGGCAAGCCGTCCCAGTCCCAGCAGGGGCAGCAGCAGTCCTACCACGCGCAGCCCAGGCTGGTTCGCCAGCACAACATTCAGGTTCCGGAGATCCGGGTGACTGAGGAGCCTGATAAGCCCGACAAGGAGAAAGAAGCCCAGGCTAAGGAACCAGAGAAGCCTGTGGAGGAATTTCAGTGGCCCCAGAGAAGTGAGACCCTTTCCCAGCTCCCTGCAGAGAAGTTGCCGCCCAAAAAGAAACGTCTGCGACTGGCAGATATGGAGCACTCGTCTGGAGAGTCCAGCTTTGAATCCACAGGCACTGGCCTCTCTCGCAGCCCCAGCCAAGAAAGCAACCTGTCTCACAGCTCCAGTTTCTCCATGTCTTTTGAAAGAGAAGAACCCGGTAAGCTTACTGCACCTCCCAAGCCGGATGAGTTTGGGAAGCATTCAGAGTTCTTGACTGTTCCTGCTGGCTCATACTCCTTGTCTGTCCCGGGCCATCACCACCAAAAAGAGATGCGACGCTGCTCCTCTGAGCAGATGCCTTGTCCTCACCCAACCGAAGTCCCCGAAATTCGGAGCAAATCATTTGATTATGGGAATCTATCCCATGCGCCCGCAACAGGAGCGGCAGCCTCCACGTTGTCGCCGTCCAGGGAGAGAAAGAAATGCTTCCTGGTGCGGCAGGCTTCTTTCAGCGGCTCCCCAGAAATCGCGCAGGGTGAGGCTGGCGTGGATCAGAGTGTCAAGCAAGAGCAGCTGGAGCACCTGCACGCCGGCCTGAGGTCTGGGTGGCACCCCGGCCCGCCCGCTGTGCTGCCCGCTCTCCAGGCAGAGGACCCAGGCAAGCAGGTGGTGGGGCCACTCCACCTGACCCAACATCAGATCATGCACATGGACAGTCAGGAATCTTTGAGAAACTCCTTGATGCAACCAGCATCCTATCTGACAAGCAAACACATACCTGAACAGCCACACTTATTTCCACATCAAGAGACTGTCCCGTTTTCTCCCATCCAGAATGCCTTGTTTCAGTTCCAGTACCCCACGGTCTGTATGGTTCATTTACCAGCGCAGCAGCCGCCCTGGTGGCAGGCCCACTTCCCACCTCCCTTTGCTCAGCACCCTCAGAAGAGCTACGGCAAGCCTGCTTTTCAGGCAGAAGTCCATTCTAGCTACCCCTTAGAGCACGGGGCAGAACACACTGGAAAGAAATCCGATTACGCACACACGAAAGAGCCGACTTACCCGTGTTATTCAGGAGCAGCAGGGCTACACTCAAAGAACCTTCTTCCAAAGTTCCCATCAGACCAGAGCAGTAAATCAACTGAAACTCCCCCCGAGCAGGTTCTTCAAGAAGATTTTGCTTCGGCAAACGCTGGGCCCTTACAGTCCTTACCAGGCACAGTGGTTCCGGTGCGGATCCAGACGCACGTGCCGTCCTATGGGAGTGTCATGTACACAAGCATTTCTCAGATACTTGGCCAGAACAGCCCTGCAATTGTCATATGCAAAGTCGATGAGAATATGACCCAAAGAACGCTGGTCACCAATGCAGCTATGCAGGGCATAGGATTTAACATCGCCCAGGTACTGGGACAGCATGCGGGCTTGGAAAAGTACCCCATCTGGAAAGTCCCTCAGACCTTACCCCTCGGTTTAGAATCTTCCATCCCCTTGTGTCTACCGTCCACCTCCGACAGCGCCGCCACCCTGGGAGGTAGCAAGCGCATGCTCTCCCCAGCCAGCAGCTTGGAACTCTTCATGGAAACCAAGCAGCAGAAAAGGGTCAAAGAAGAAAAGATGTACGGGCAGATAGTGGAGGAGCTCAGTGCTGTGGAGCTGACCAACTCCGACATCAAAAAGGATCTGCCCCGCCCCCAGAAGCCCCAGTTGGTTCGACAAGGCTGTGCCTCTGAGCCCAAGGACGGCTCACAGTCGGGGTCATCTTCCTTCTCCTCTCTGTCGCCCTCCTCATCTCAAGACCACCCTTCTGCTAGTGTGCCCTCCAGGGAGCCCTTCCCGCCCAGCAGGGAGATGCTTTCTGGTTCCAGATCATCTGCTCCAGGACGGAAGTCCAGTGGGCTCTCTGAAAGCAAAGAGTCCTCAGATGAATTGGATATCGATGAGACAGCGTCAGACATGAGCATGAGCCCACAGAGTTCTTCATTGCCAACCGGAGACAGTCAGCAGGAAGAGGAGGGGAAGGGCCAGAAGCTGCCTGTGGGCATGCTGGTCCACATGGCCTCTGGCCCAAGCGGGAACGTGGCAAACTCGACTCTTCTTTTCACGGACGTGGCCGATTTCCAGCAGATTCTTCAGTTCCCCAGTCTGCGGACAACAACTACTGTGAGTTGGTGCTTCTTGAATTATACAAAACCCAATTATGTGCAGCAGGCGACCTTCAAATCCTCAGTTTATGCTTCATGGTGCATTAGTTCCTGTAACCCAAACCCATCCGGATTGAACACGAAGACCACACTGGCTCTTCTGAGGTCCAAGCAAAAAATCACTGCAGAAATTTATACCCTGGCTGCTATGCACAGGCCTGGGACCGGCAAGCTTACATCCTCCAGTGCTTGGAAGCAGTTTGCTCAGGTAACAAATCTTGCTTTAAAAGCACCATGTATAGTGAAATTCATTGCTAAGCAGGTTACACAGTGAAGGATAGAAGGTCCCAAAAAAAAAAAAAAATACAAAGTTAAAAACTAAGGTCAGAGTTGGGGGGCAGTCTTCAGCAACACTGGCCTTCCCCAGGGGCCGTGAAATGCTACCGTAGGGACTGATCCCTCCGTGTTTTCCTCCACTCTGACCTGTATGAGTGGTCTCCACATCTGCTTGTGTTTGCATGTGAGGAATTGAGGGAGCTCTAAAGTGGGGGCCGTGGAGCAGGGAGTAGGTGCTGAAAGGGAAGGTGGGGAAGGAGGCCTGAGGGAGGTCAGAACCCACCTTTGCAAACACGTTCACCAAAACTTACTCTCTGTATGTGTCTTTCAAAATTTATTTTTCCAAGTCATACCTCCATGAATAATCAATGCCTTACATGTAAAATTACGATATAAGCATTTTAATAAGAGGCACTCTGGAATTGTTGCCAAATTAACAGTGAAGCAAGTGGAAGATTTAAAATATATATTTTCACTATGTCAGTTATCATTTTCCCTTCAATAATGTTTTGAGACTACTTCCTTTTTTACCATAAAATGGATTTCTTTTCACGGCTACTTCAAAACATAGACCATGTCTTTTAAGACTTTATATTAGTGTTGCACAGAATAAGTGCTGAGTATATGTATGTGTGTATATATATGTATACTTTTTTTTAAACAAAATATTGAATTTATTTAGTGGATACTGTCATTTTTCTCTTATTTTGTCCCTAGTGTCCCTTATTTTATGTAACCCACACCTGGACTTTTAGGCTGGAATTTAGGCTCATTTTCAGAGAGTTTGGAAAAGGGGAATGTAGGAGCTACTGTGTCTTAGAGAAAGCACACAAAATGATTCTCTCTTCTTGTCCTACAGATGAAACCTGATGCGTCCTTTTTATTTGGCAGCAAGCTAGAGAGGAAACTAGTGGGAAATATCTTAAAGGAAAGAGGGAAAGGAGATATTCATGGAGATAAAGATATTGGATCCAAACCAACTGAGCCAATCCGAATTAAAATCTTTGAAGGAGGGTAAGGAAACACACATGCAAATGTAAACTGTTCAGTTATGTCAGAGTAAACCATCCTGAAGGTCTCCATGAAAAAACCCTGTCTGCCCTTTTTGGGAGCTTAAAGTGAATTATCTTTCTAGTCACATTTCTGGAGTCTGGCTGGTAATGAGTAATGAGTCCATGCTCTTGTTGGGGGCACTTATTTTTGATGAAAACGTATGGTTCCAGCCTCTGCCTTAAATTATCATACCTCTAACTTATTACAAAATCTACTAAATTGGTAGGCTCTTGATGTCATCTGAGTTTGTTCATTCTTTGATATTTTTATGGGTATTTGTGTTATTAATGGATTTATCTTTAGCCTATGCTTATAAAAATGAAATCATGCATATTTGCATACAATTTTAGGAACTAATTTGTTCCTTTGTTTTTAGTATTATCTAACTTCAAACTCCAACAGGATTTAATCCGTTCCCGTCAACATCCTTTTTCTATTCCAAGGTTGATGACAGGGCACCACATTGCATTCACCCCTCAGGTCTTCTAGTCTCCGGTGGTCTATGATAGTTTTTTGTGTTTAGAGATTTCATTTTAAATGTTGAGTTCTGAGTATACAAACTCGAGTAATAAAGTTCAATGATTTTGTTATCTTTTATGGTTAAGAAAAATTACACATGCATAATGTCTGGTTTTAGATTCTGATAGAAATGTGTCTAGGTCCAGTGCAATGGCTCAGGCCTATAATCCTGGGAGGCAATCTGGGAGGCCAAGGTGGGTGGATTGCCTGAGCTCAGTAGTGTGAGACCAGCGTGAGCAAGAGCAAGTCCCCATGTCTTTTCTAAAAATAGAAAAAAAAAATAAAACAAAAAAACTAGCCAGGCATCATGGTGGGCACCTGTAGTCCCAGTACTTAAGAGGTGAAGAAGGGAGGATCGCTTGAGCCCAAGAGTTTGAGGTTGCTGTGGGCTAAGATAATACCAGAGCACTTTACCCAGGATAATAAAGTAAGATTCTGTCTCAAAAAGAACAGAAAAGAATAATAAAAAAAATTAGCTTTCTATTAAATTATTCATCTTATTCTATATCCTTTAAGCAATTTTATTCAATTAGGGCACAGAATAGTAAAATTGAAATGTGAAAGGTATTCTCATGCTCAAGTTCTCTTCTACTTTATGGCAAAAGGCAAAGGAAAAAAAATAAATTTCAAAATAATTATGAAGAACAAGTTAAAGTTTAATTTCCTTGTAAAAAGGGGAAAAATTAAAGGAGCCGAAAGCACCCCAAATTAACTATTCATATTTTTGACTGTACTTAATTCTTAACCTGGATTGGTGCTGACCTAAAAGTAGATAGTGTTAAGATTAATTAAAATCTATAGCAGAGTTGATATTTAAATATGTGGATAGAATTTCTTTTTAAAAACTCCTTCAATGGATGGATGATTAAAGTTAAACTTGCTTTTATTCTTGCTGGTTAGTTGATTTGCTAAGATGAAATAGGTTTGCAGTGCTCGTATATGAAAAAACCATAAATCTAATGCCTTTTAGCAAATCCACAGTGAATTAGGGCCTTTTGCATGCCGATTTACCTTTGGAAGTTATAAAAATAAATGCCTAAAAGAAATATCTTTCCAAGAATGACATCATTAGACGCATAATTCTAGTCTACCTGCAATTTAAGAGATAATGACGGTCATTGAATTATTCAGTAGAATGCTACTGTGCTCTATGATAGATTGTGTTTTACTGCGTTCTAAACAAAATGGAATGATTGAGCACTGGGTACATTTCTTCCTTTGACTATCAAAGGAAATGTCCAAGACTGTGTTCATCTAACCAATTTATTAAACCAGATGACCTCATATAGCCTTTCAAACATCTCTATGAAATCCTTCTAGCAATAAATGCAAATTTGATTAAAAATAGAATCTTTAGTTTTCATTATATAACAGCACCTTTAGGAAGCCAACTGAAGTTTAGACTCCGCATTAGTGTACAGATTCCTGGTCTTTGGGAAGAACAGATCAAATCTGTAGATAACAGTTGGTGAGCAGAGCTCAGCCTGTGTAAACTAGAAATTTCTAAGGCACTCTTGTGCCAGGATTGTAAAAATAGACCAGGAACTTGCAATGAAGAATTCTATTATGATTATACTTATTTTAAAGGGTTGTGTGTGTTGTGCGTGTACATTCTAGATGATGTAATGTTCACAGAAGACACACGATGAGCATGTTGGGATGGTTTTAGGATGTCCCTTGGCTGGAGACTGTACTAGAATCCCATCCAACGGCCTGCAACTCATTTGAAGCCCATTTGAACATCTATTCCCTAAGTATATAAATTTACACTTAATAGGAGAGCCAATTCCATTTTGAATTCCATGTAGAATTACATTTTATTTACAGTGCCAAATCTATTATCTAGTTCTTCCAGCCACTTACTGCATAAATTTCACAGGCTTCATAGAAGTAAACTTGAATAATTGTTTGTAAAACACTCGCATAAAAATCGGCCATGCACATAATTAGCTTTTGGGTTAATGGATAACATGCTAAGAATATTTGGAAATGCACTGGAGTCCTCCATTTTTAAACAGGTATAAATCAAATGAAGATTATGTATATGTCAGAGGACGTGGACGTGGAAAGTACATTTGTGAGGAATGTGGGATTCGCTGCAAGAAGCCAAGCATGCTCAAGAAACACATTCGCACCCACACTGACGTTCGGCCTTACGTCTGCAAGTTGTGTAACTTCGCCTTCAAAACGAAAGGTATATGTCTGATAGTTTTGAGAGGAAAAGTACTTTTCTTATGGCTACTTGGGATTCTGAATGCTGTTTTATAACTAACCTTCATCAACAATATGGTGGGTTTGTTTGTGAAAACAGGACTCCATGTAATGTATTTTCTCCCCAATGTAAGTGATAAAAGGTAAGTCAGACTGTGACACTCCTCATGATTTAAGAGCTAGAGACTTAGGTTTGGGCCTGTTGCCACTGAAGGAAGTGGCTAAGAAATTGCCTGGATACGTATTACTTCATCTTGGAAATGTTGTGGGGTCTAGATAGTATTTGCCCCAGACTTGAAATATTGCTCATGCATAGTGGTATTTGAAAAATGAGGCAGCAGCTGGGAGGAAAACATGTGCTGTGGTCAGTTTCAAGATTATAAATAATGTAGAGATCCACAGATTCCCAGGTGGGCCCCTGCATCCACAGTCGCATTAATTATGCATAGAAATTTGAGAGCTTATGTTCTGCGTATTTATCAGCACGGAGACAATTTCTTACTCTCCAGGCCACAACTGCTAATCTCATAAAACTAGGACTGGCTTTGAAATGGAAAAAAAAGAAAAGAAAATTTGTTTTTAACAGGTAGATTTATATAAAAATATTTAGTTAAGAAAGTTGCTTTAGTTATATTTCTTTTTATAAAAATCATGAAAATGTTTATAAGCCTGGTGATCTCAGAATATACACAGTTGCGGCTTAGAGGTGGTTTTATTTTTGTAGAAATGTGTTGTTCGTTAGATCTAATGAATGCTGTAGGCACTTTCTCACCAATCTCACATCATTTCCAATGTTTTTAACTTTAAATTTGCATGTTAATTAATTTGCGATAATATCCATCAAGAAAAATAAATTATCAAATGAAAAAAATCTTCAATAGAGAAATGTGTATCTGTTTTTCTCTCATAAATTATTACACTGGTTCCAGATGCGTAAATGTGTAGCCTCTCACCCTATGTGTTTCGTCTTTATTAAAAAGCTACCTGTGTTGCAGGTATGCCTCCTTTGAAGCTAGAAAAGAAAGTGTTCATTTGCATTTCAAAAGAAATAAATATAAAGTCCTTTAAATATTATCCACCTTTGTACGGTTAAGTTTTTTATATGAAATGTTACTGAGAGATTACCTTGAATATGAGAAAATAAAAACTTTGATTTGGGGACCTACTGCAAATGCACTGGTCATTGAAAATGATAAATGTCTTCACAGGAGTTTGCTGCTGGCATAATTGTGTGGAAAAGTGACACATTTCTAGATATTTTAAAAAAATCAAATTAAGTCTGGCTCTGAACTATCATCCTGGATTCTTAGCAGGAAATCATTTATTTTGGGTCATTATTAGAATTTCCTTGTCACCCTTTGGGAATGTGCAGATGTCTCAGAATCTTAAAATGAGCAAACGTCCTGGGAAATCTTGCCAGTGTTCACCTCAAATGCGTGTTGTCCACACTCACATCATCATCCAGGCATATACATCAAGTGCCCTTGAAATACCAGTTCTTTCTGCTCTAATACGTTACTGCAGAAAGCTTGTGCCTCCAACCACCCGAAGCCAGGGTGGAATTGTTCCAGATCCCTGTTTCTAGCTACAAACCTATTCTGAAGATGGGAGCCCAAAACCTGACTATCCTTGGGATGAGCAGAGAGAAAAATGTAGAAGAAACACATTTTAAAATCTGAATCAACGATCTAGGCACACTCAGCATTCACACCCATACACATCTTCAGTGCTCTTACAGGCTGGCAGAAGCAAATGATTTCCATTAATTTAGAGATAAATGTCATTATTTAAGAATTCTTGATAAGCCTATAAAATTTTGGAGGTCTTTAAAAAAATGATAGATTATGATTTTTTAATAAACAAGAATAATGGAGGCCTGGGAATATTTATGTTTGGAATTATCAAAATAGCAGGGAAAATTCTCTCATGTGTAAGCAGTAAGTAAATAATAAGGGAATATTAGTAAAATAATAAACAACAGTGTCCTGATTTAGAATTGTGGTTCATACATTGCATCAGTGGTAAGCTAAGCTCCCCTGCAAGAGGAGAAAAAACTATTTCAGCAAACCTGAGTTTCCACCAATATTTCTTTCTTTCTTTTTTTTTTTTTCCACCAAGATTTCAGGGAGTCTTGTCTTAAAGCATTTGCTGGTACATTGCTAAAGCATTATTTTCATTGAAGTGGATGTCAGGGCTATTTACAACTGAATTAGTTCCCGAATCTCTTTTGAGAAGTCATATGATGTAGAATTATGTATACACACAGTTGTATTTGGTTTTCTTCTATACATCTTGGATCAAAGGTGATTGGGTCAGTGTTTTAAAAACTTCTCACATTTCATGTAACAATTATATAAATCTCTCTCTCTATATATATACATACATATACACACACATACACACATATATATGTGACATCTTTGTCATCATTTTAACATCTGACATGGAACCTTTTTTCCTAGAATGACAGAAGTCTCAAGATAAAAAGGGAATATTGAGGGGGATTTGGAGGGATCACTTCTGAGGTTTATCTTACAAGGGTACAAGTGAATCTTTCTAAGAGTAGAATGTGAACGTTTTAAAAAAATAACTAAGAAAATGACATGAAGGCTATGTTAACCAGTTTGATGGAAGTGTTTCGGATTTTGTGTAAAAACACCGCACTGTACCCCAGAAGTGCATTAATGTACATAGTTACCATTCAATAAAAAAAAAAAAAATGGAAAAAAATGCATGTAAAGTGTGAGGTTACAGTAAGCTATGATCATGCTCACTCTAACTCAAACTCCTGAGCTCAAGCCATTCTCCCAGTTCAACCTCCCAAGTAGCTAGGACTACATATAGATACAAGGTACCACACTTGCCTAATTTTTTAATTTTTTGCAGAGATGAGGTCTTAAATTCCTGGCCTCATCAATCCTCCCACCTCAGCCTCCAAAGTGCTGGGATTATAGGTGTGAGCCAGGGCACAGGGCTGGTTTTCTGTTTTCTCTCTGGATTGTTTCTATTGGTTTATTTTCGAGTTTACTATCTTTTCTTTCCTTTATGCAGATTCATACTCTCATTTACTATCAATTTCCATCTACCTGAAAAATATTTCTTCTAGTCCAGGTCTACAGGTGATGAAGTCTTACAGTGTTTGTGGTCTACAAAAGCATTATTTCACCTTTGTTTTTATTTATTTATTTATTTATTTATTTATTTTTTTTTTTGAGACAGAGCCTCAAGCTATCCCCCTGGGTAGAGTGCCATGGCATCACAGCTCATAGCAACCTCCAACTCCTGGGCTCAAGGGAGTCTCCTGCCTCCGCCTCCCAAGTAGCTGGGACTACAGGTGCCCGCCACAATGC
>CAUYQV010014805.1:0-27682 GCA_963574575.1 Galagoides demidoff | reverse complement strand
AATTTTTCTTTTTTACAAAACCCCTGACAATCCCTGGGGAAATTTTGGCATATTTTGTAAATCCTTTTGTTTAAAATTTCACCCCTACCAGCTTTAATTTTTTTTTTTTTTTTGGGTTTTTTTGGGGGGGGGGGGGGGGGGCCTTGAACCCGCCACCTCCAGCAAATGGGGCCAGTGGCCTACTCCTTTGAGCCACAGGCGTCACCCTACTCCTGTAACTTTTATTTACACAGTTGGCACATTATGTGAAAGGCCCTCTGTATATACACACTGAATGAATGTGAAGTAGACAATATTTTTAGAGACTTGTTTTTGCCTTTTTTTTTTTTTTTTTTGAAATAATATCATTATGTGACCCTGGTTAGAATGTAGTGGTGTCATCATAGCTCACCACAACCATAAACTCCTGGGCTTAAGTGATCCTCCTGCCTCAGCTTCCCAAGTAGCTGGAACTATAGTTGCCCACCATGATACTTGGCTAATTTTTCTAATTTTGGTAGAGACAGGGTCTTGCTCTTGCTCAGGCTGGTCTAGAACTGCTGACTTTAAGAAAGCTTCCCAGGGTGCTAGGATTACAGATAGGAGCCACTGCACCCACACTTGTCTCTGCTTTTTAAGAGAATGGTATCAGCATGTCCTGACTAAGAGTCTTTGCTATGAGTGGTTAGTAGACGACGCTCTTTTATCAAATTAGGGAAGCTCTTTTCTATTTACGACCAGATAAGAGTATTTATAGCAAATATTAGACTTCTTTCCCCTTTTCTTATTGCTGTTGTAACAATCATAATTTTTCCCCTTTAATTTCTTTGAGGGTGAGGGGAGGTGAATAAGATAAACTAACTCCATACTTCTGTGATAAACTACAGCTCATATATATTATATTTTTGTACATTAATTGTTTCATGTTGCTAATTAGATTGGCTTGTAATTGGCCTCTGTTGTACTATATTCTTATTTATTAAGAATTTAGCACTGATCGTTTTACCATTTATTAAGCATTTAGTGCTGATTGTTTTACCAATTTGTTAGCCTAATTTCTCCTGAACACATCAATTACATTTGGCAGAAGAACATACTAAGAAAATCCAAACAGCAAAATAATTTTTATCCCTTCATGTTCAACTCATAATTATTATGCTTTTGCTTTATCATTGTATTTGTATTTATTATCATAGATATTTAGTATATACAGTCTTCCCTTGGTATCCACAGGGGATTGGTTTCAGGAAGGCGCACACATATTCAAGTCTCCCAGCCCTGGAGACCCTGTGTATATGAAAAGTTGACCCCCTATATAATTGGGGTTTGCATCCCGTGAATACTGTATTTTTAATTTGCATTTAGTTAAAGAAGTCCGTATATCAATGGACTTAAGCAGTTTAAATCTGTTTTGTTCAAGGGTCACTTATAGTTGCTTTCCCTATTACTGTTGCTATGTATATAGAAATAATATTACATAATTTTATTTATTTTTTTATAATGTTACATAATTTGTAGGTAGGTATGTTTATTTTTGAACCATTTGGTAATTTTTTTCATAGAAAGATGATTTTTATAAATTATTAGATTGTCCACTTTTCTTTCCTCATTTAGATGAGACCATTTTTTATATTCAAGTTATGTAAATGGCTTTAATAGGCATGGAAAGTGACTTCATTATCTCTTTTCTTCTTCATAGGTTAGTAACATTGGAAAACAGCCCATGTATTACACCAGAGTTGCTTCGTATATTTCAGAACATGTCTCCCCTTCTTGGTACGTGTTAAAGCATAAACTTACTGATGTTTCTGAATGCAGCCATAATTTTGGGGCATTATAGCTAGTTGACTTTCAATCATACCTTAACTTTTGAGTGAAGTCCCTCATGTTGACAAATAAGTTGAATGATGTTTTAATACTTTCTAAATTTTCCATATAACTTTTAAGAATCATTTCTACTTATTAAAATGGAACACTAAATAACCTCACTTTGCTAAAAAATTAGTAATAAACCCTCCAAAAGGCAGGGCACTTTTGCTCTGTAATCCTAGCACTCTGGGAAGCTGAGGTAGGAGGATTGCTTAAACTTGGGAGTTCAGTACCAGGCTGAGCAAGAACAAGACCTTGTCTCTACTAAAAATAGAAAAACTACCAAGCATGGAGGCTGAGGCAGAAGGATTATGAGTCCAGAAGTTTGAGGTTGTTGTGAGCTAAGCTGACATCATGGCACTCTAGCCCAGGCAACAGAGTGAGACTCTGTCTCGAAAATAAATAAGTAAATAAATTAGGCTTGAACTTTGCCTGGTAAAATTTCTGTTTGAAAGCAGTTGCATAAACTATTTAGAAAAGAGTATTGTAAAACACAATATGACATATTCTATATGCTATGATTTTATCCAGCTCCTTTTACAAAGAGATTTTGTGCTATTGCTTGTTCACAAATGATCTTTATCTGTTTATCTGTATCAGCTAATGAACCACCAAAATAAAGATTAAGTATTAGGAAATTATTTATATTTGTTGAAGTGTTGCTTATGAATGAACTATAAAATCATGAAGGTTAGTGGGTTCTAAGCAACACTTTTGGTACATAAAACGAACCTGAATATGTATTCTGATAACTACAACAAATCAGTGTTTTTCTCATATATATTAGCTACCATTCTCAAGTACGTAATAGCATACATTTTTTAAATAATACATTGTTTATTGAGTTTTGTGTGGGAGTAATTGTAGGTTTATACCTTAAACTCATGGAATATTTAAAGAACTGTGCATGATACTATTTTAAGTTTTTAGGGTTATAGAAGTTCAGAGATCCCATTCTTTCAGCCCCTGCCATGAACCATCTTTAATTTGTTTGTTAGAACTTTAGGGTATACTAACTGAATGGTTTAATGTCTTTGAGAGGACATTTAGGTAGGAAAACACTAGGAAAAATGGTTTAATTATTATGGTGATATGTGAAGACTTTTCTTCTGAAAATTCATTTGTACTGAGAAATTTTATCAGAGGCAAAAATATTTCTGAGGTATAATGACACACCAGAAAAGTAGACTCACTCTTTGAAAATATCTGCAAATGTGGTCTAAAACAGAATTGTGGATGATTTGAAAACATATTTTCTCCTTATTTGTCAGGTAACCATGGTGACTAGATAACATGATTACTCCTTTACATTTTCTCTGAGTTTTTTGTTCTTTTATCTCATTCCTTGGTGAAATCTAATAACCATTTGCTATTAATCATCTAAAATTCCCATAAGAGGAAAAAAAATACTAAAGATGAAGTCGGAAGCAGAAGATACTGGTCTCTGAGGAAAAATTTTATCTTTTTTTCTGTGGTCATAGAGAAAAATAGGAAATGCCCTTTTCGATCTTCTGTGCTCTCTAAAGGTGTTTTTGGTTCTGTTTTCCCTATCTTGGCGTCCACATGCAGTGCCATGCTGGGTAGTCTATGCCTCTTTATACTTGACCTAGCACTAGAAACCTCAGCCAGGCCCAGTATCAACTTTTGAGATGCACAGCATTAGCTACTTTAACACTCAGTGATTTCACACAGAATACTTTACCTTCGTATTCTACCCCAAGTTCAGCATACCTGGCCTCTACAATGTATGATTCCTGTAGCATGGTGGGAAATGGGATTTGGTTGCCAGAAGAGATTTAAACAAAAGGTGTATGAATAACCTTATGTAACCATATGATGCTATTTTTAGTGGAGCTTTAGGTTAGTGCGTTAGTATAGTTTTACCATAGCAAGCTGTATAGTTGATGCATAGTTCTTATCACATTACAAGGACTTTTATGTGTTTTGCAGTAATGTATGGCACATGGTAGGCGCTATTTAAGTGTTTTGCTACTATGTTTATTTTATTTTATTTATTTTTTTTAGAGGCAGATTCTTTCTCTGTTGCCCTGAGTAGAGGGCGATGCATCACAGCTCAGAGCAACTTCCATCTCTTGGGCTTAGGCAATTCTCTTGCCTCAGCCTCCCAAGTAGCTGGGACTACAGGCACCCACCACAACAACCAGCTATTTTTTGTTGCAGTTTGGCCAGGGCCGGGTTTGAACCTGCCAACCTTGGTATATGCAGCCTGCGCCCTACTCACTGAGCCACATGTACCACCCTGCTACTATGTTTATTACTGCTACAGCTACTTCTGTTAACATCACTGCTATTTTTTTTTCCTTTGAGACAGCGCCTCAAGCTGTCACCCTGGGTGGAGTGCTGTGGCATCACAGCTCACAGCAACCTCTGACTCCTGGGCTCAAGCAATTTTCCTGCCTCCATCTCCCAAGTAGCTGGGACTATAGGCACCCACCACAACGCCCAGCTATTTTTGGTTGTAGTTGTCATTGTTGTTTGGCAGGCCCGGGCTGGATTCAAACCTGCCAGCTCTGGTGTATATGGCTGGCGCCTTAGCCACTTGAGCTAGGGGCACCATGCCATTCACTACTATTCTAAAAGAAAAAAGATCCTAATGTCAGACTGGTTCTTTAGGATTTCTTACTTAATTAAATTAAGGACTAATGAAATTTCAGAGTTTTGATAAATATTTGATTTAAGCATTTTTAATTTTTAAAGATTTTAAAAATTCTATATTAAAAATAACAAAGAATACAGGTGATACAGATACTTTTGGATTAGTTATTTTCTACTTCTGTCTTTCAAAACAAGTTATATATAATTTGTGCTCTGCATTGTGACTTGTATATTTGCATCAGTAATATGAAAAAGTTTTATTTACAAATTATATCTGTGCATGTTTAATAGATCTTGACATCAATATTACCTTTATTTTTTAATTATTTAATATTTAATAACATCCTTAGCTCTTATAATGCTGATGACAACCAAAAACATTTCCAAACATTGCCAAATGTCAGAGTCAAAACTGCCCCTGATTGAGAATCATAGACTTAAATTATTCGGTGACTAAAAATAAATACAGATCTGCACGGTTGGAGTACAGTATTTTCTGGTCTTAGGGTCAGACGATAGTTTCTCTTTAGAGTCTCACTAGGAACTCATGAATGAAATCAACAACATTCAATACCTTAAAATAGAGAAATTTATTACTTTCAGGGCTTTTTTAATGTTAATATTTAATATTTGCTGCTTTTTACATGTCCAAAAACATTTAGTAAAGGCTGTTCTGGATATAGTGGAGGCATGGAAAGCAGTATGAAGTTACCTAATTATCTAAATACGTGTTTGTATAGATTGACCTAGGAAGAGTGTTTTAGATATCTGTAAGAAGAAATGGGCTGTATACTTTTTTTTTTTTTTTTGAGACAGAGCCTCAAGCTGTCCCCCTGGGTAGAGTGCCATGGCATCACAGCTCAAAGCAACCTCCAACTCCTGGGCTCAAGCGAGTCTGCTGCCACAGCCTCCCAAGTAGCTGGGACCACAGGCGCCCACTACAACACCTGGCTATTTTTTGGTTGCAGCCTTCATTGTTGTTTGGCAGGCCCTGGCTGGATTCGAACCCACCACCTTAGGTGTATGTGGCTGGCACCTTAGCCACTTGAGCCACAGGCGCCGAGCCTGGGCTGTATACTTTTAAGAGTCATTCCTTTCTCATAAAGATAAAGTTTACTAAAGAAGCCTCTTTATTTTGAGATTTTTGTCTTTTGTTGTAAAAATAAATAGATGACTCTTTTTGTTTTTAAAATGTTTTTTAGTAGCATGGCTGTAAGCTGGTCATTCCCTATCCCCTTGCCATCCTCTTTTTTGTTTTTTAAAACTTGTCTATCAAATCTTAAAGTGTATAGGAACTAATGTCTTAATAAAAGGCATGTTGTGCTAGGGGCAGGATTGCATTCTTTTCTGAAAATGCAAAATTCAAATCTGAATAGAGTGTCTTCTCACTTTCCTTACTTATGACTTAAAACAGCATCCAGAGGACCTATGCTAAGATTTGTCCAGGAAAAAAAAAAAAAGCCTGTCTTATTGTGAGAATAGAATTTATGAAATATTTGCAACAAAGAATGGCAAGTCTTAGGCATAGATGATAGTTTGGGAGGGTCAGGATTTGATCTATATAATTTTATGTATATAGTCTGTATTCTGTTGTGTCATACTATTTTCTATAACAAGACTTACAAAAGCACCCATCAACATTTGGTGATATTTAACATGAATAATAGTTTCTATTTTGCACTTGGAAAGGAATAGCTAAGAAGAATGTACTTTTCCTATGTCATGCTGGTAATTACATGTTTAAGAACATTTTTTTGAGTGTAGGTTTTCGTAGGGTCGGAGACTTGAAGAAAAAAGCTGAAGGTTTGAGAATATATAAATACAGTATAATTTGGGAGAGTTTAATAAGGAAATTGTTCATAAGTAAGATAGTGTGTTTAGTGCCAGTATGAGAACAATAAATCTTCTTGTGTGAACCCATTTAAGCAGATGGGAAAATATGGCAAAATGAGTCTGTCGTATGTTTGCCATGCTTACACTAAAAATTTAGTTTGAATTGAAAGGTTGGGTCAAATGGTTTTCTAGCTTGTTTTGAAAAGGAGCAAATGGGCAGAGCTTGTTTTTTTCCTGAATTGTTTCCATAGGTGAAAAGTAAATGATTGTTTACTAGTGATTAGTAGTTAATCACTACTAATTGATTGTTTCAACTAGTGATAAATTATGGGTTGATGTGAGTTTTTAGATACATATCTATATAGATACTAGTAGTGTAAATAGCACTCTGAAAAGATTTGTAAAGAAGGCATATAAACTCAGTTTTAAATAAAAGTGAATCACTTCATTTAAACTAATTTGTGTTGTTTTTTGAAATTTATTATTTTGGCAGAACTAAGTTCAGAAAATCTCAGAACCTGCTTTAAGATTATCAATGGTTATATCTTTTTATCATCAACAGAATTTTTACAGGTATGTTGCAGTAGTTTATGCATTATAAGAAAGTATGTAGTTATTTTGTTATTTTTCACTTGAAATGAGGAGGTGCCTTTTCAAAGTTTAGATCTGTCTTACTTTCAGGGGGTTGGGGAATGGAACATTAACTGTGATATTTACTGCAGGGCAGATGGGATGCCTGCCATTCTATTATTATTTAACACAGAGAATATGCTGTATAAGTCAATATAAAAATCAGTATATCAATGAATTCTATATTAGCTATAGAATCTTTTTTTCCTTAACTTTTTCTAAGAGTTCTAATTTATTGATATTTATATGTTCAGACCTTTAGTATGTCATTCTTTTTTTTTATTAAGTCAAATACAGATAGATTATGAATACATTTATGCATATATGGGGTACAGTGTGTATGTTGTGTTGATTTTTTTTACACAAACTGACGTGGTTACATCAAACCAATCAACTTAGCTTTCACCTCATTTACTTGATTATTGTGTTAAGACATTTATGTTCTACACTTGATAGATTTGACTTGTACCCTTGCAATATGCAAGGTCCCACCTTTTACCCTCTCTCTATCAAATCTCCCCAATGTAATTCTTAAATAGATTATAGTGAGTCTCAAATGAATTTTATGCCTTTTTAATATTGTAGATATATTCTTATGCATATATTGACTTTTGATTGAATTTCAGACTTATGCAGTGGGTCTCTGTCAGTCCTTTTGTGAGCTATTAAAGGAAATTACTACAGAAGGTCAAGTTCAAGTGCTTAAGGTATGGGTCATCTTTGACATAATTGTGGACAGGGTATTTTCTTTCTTTTCTTGGTTTAATGCCACTGGACCAGAGTTCTCAATTTTTAAAGTGCATACAGATCATCTGGACGTTTATTAAAAAGCAATTCGGGATTTGTAACAAGGTCTGAGGTGATTGGGATGTTTCCTATCTTAAGACCTTACTGTGTGCAGCAAAGTTTCTTGTCCAGTGACATTTTTAATATATACGATGACATAATACTTCTCACCCCTTCATTTAGTAAGTCTGCTTTTGGGACAGAATTTTCACCTAAAATTTGGTAGTTTTGAGTTGGCTGTCAAAGTTAGAGTACCAAGTTTGTTGAGATCATGTGTATTTAAGAACTAAACTGTTAATAGAAAAAATGGAAAAACAGAACTCATCAAAAGAATATTTCATAAATGTTATTGTTTATCATGATGTGTATCTTGAAGTTTCATATTAAATCTTTTTCCTTTGGAAAAAAAAAGAACTGAACTGTTCACATGCCAGCTACTTAGGAGGCTGAGGTGGGATGATTGTTTGAACCCGAGAGTTCTAGGCTGCTGTGAGCTATGATTAAGCTGCACTCAGTCTGGGCAACAGCATTTGATGCTTTCTCTTTAAAACAAACAAACAAACAGGTTCTAAGTTGTATATTTTTATATATTATTTATCTATATTAAAATTATAAGTAGTATTAATTAAATACACATATTTACATATAAGCATAAATGTAGCTGGGTGTGGTGGCTCATGCCTGTAATTCTAGCATTTGGGAGGCTAAGGCAGGAGGATTGCCTGAGACCAGGAGTTGGAGACCAGCCAGGGCAACATAGTAAGACTGTATAATAAATTTAAAAAATACACCAGCTGTGGTGGTACACATCTGTAGTGCTAGCTTCTCAGGAGGCTGAGGTGGAAGGATTGCTTGAGCCCAGGAGTTCAAATTGCTGTAACCTATGTTGATGCCACTGCACTTCAGTTTGGGCAACAGAGTGAGGCTCTGTCTCAGAAAAACAAAAACCCCAAACCTCACATTAAAATATATCTTTACTGTAAAAATGTGTGTATATGTAAGGCATGCGTAAGATTCTTTATGCATTTGAGGGGTATTATTAAAAGTATCCCTTTTTTAGTTTTTAGTTTCCTTACCTATGTTCCAAGTTACATAAAAGAGCTGAATTCTGGTGAGGTGAGTCATTACTGTCATAACAAAATAGCATTTCTAGTGTAAAAGCCAGGGCATTGCCTTAGATACTGCAAATGATTTGACTACCTATCAGTGAAATGAAAAATTGGTTGCCTAAGGAAGTTCAATATAAGAAATGTATTTAATCACAATAATTATAGCAACAGTACAAAGTATAGTTGGGGCCTAAGTGGGTAAAAGTTTGAAAGTGAAGTCTTATTTCATATTAACCAATACAGTATATGTTGTACATCTGATAAGACTAACATCCGTCTAAGCTTATAATGTGCTGTACTTCAGAGATAGAAAACTCTAGATATCCATGTAATTATATGTAAGGTTAATTTGACTTTTAAATTGGTTGCATTCTGTATAATTTGCTGATTTTTCAGTCATTCACCTTATGGATCACGGGGCAGCTACCTTTTTCTGTAAGAGATCAGATAGGAAGTATTTTAGATATTGTGGGCCATATGGTCTTGATCTCCACTGTTGAAGACTGTTATAGTATGAATGCAGTTCTAGATGATATACAAATGAATAAGCATGGCTGTGTTCCAATACTGTATTTACAAAATCACGTACTGAGTTGCATTTGGGCTATGGGCATAGTTTGTCAACCCTTTCTATTGGTATTCAGTGCTTTTGTCTGGTTAGCATAGGTGATAGGAAAACCACAGTTTCTGCTCTTAAATAATTAAGTCTATTGGGAGGAGGAGACAAGTAAACAACCACTTAGTATTCAGTATTTTGTCAATAGTGGTTTGGGGTCAGAAGCATCTCAAAATCACCTGGTGAACTTTTTGAAAATTGAGGTAGAACATAGGACATTATCATTTCATTTTTTACAGAAAGATGATTTTCATGAACACTTCCTTCTGGGAATCATCGCTAACTGTTTGCTTATATTGCTGAGAAAATATAGAAGTAGTCGTCTAACACATCATTTTGCAGAGCACGTTTTCTTTTCTTTTTCTTTTTCTTTTTTTTAAGTGTAAGACAGTTTTATTAGTTTCTCCTCAACTTGTCTGATGTTTACTAACTTTTTTAGTGTAAGAAGGTGTCCTGGAGCTTGAACAAACCAACCTGGATAACACGACCAGGATAAATGCTTGTCTACACTGAAGCCATCAGTTGTCACTCTATGGCCTGGCTTCCATGTAAATCCAACTGATGTTTTAGCCTGTCTAAACAGGTAGAAAGCAGACCACACGGTCTTATTTCTAGTTTTAAATTCAAATTTCCTCCATCCCAACACCCACACCCATTCCCACACACAAAATTCTCTAGAAGAAATGGCCATTAAGTACTGAGTCAGTTGCATAAAGGTTGGTTTAATCCTGCAGTCAGCACTTTCAAAATAGCTACTGGCCTCACAGAAGGCCAGCTGGAACTCCTGAAGCATGGCAGAAGGAGAATGTATAGAGGATACCTGAAGAACAGGGTCCAGTACCTGGTGCTGTGCGGCTTCCATGCCTGCTTACACACTATACATCCACTTCCTCCTCTCTAAGCAATTGTTCTCTGTAGCATTTTGGAGCTTGTGACACTCTTTTAAAACTTCCATGCAGAGATGGACAGAAAAACTATACAAGATATAATCTTACTTCTAACATAGGCCGAAACAGAGAGACACTGTGTTACAAAGAATATCAGTTATTACAAAGATGCAAAATGTAACCAACAATAACAGTTTCTCAGATAGGTATCAGCTAACCTCTAATATAAGCTTCCCTTGGAGTTTCCAAAATGCTTCATTCCTATCCTATCAATACTGCCCCAAAAAGCAGTCAAATGCTTTGGTACACCTGACATTGGCTGCACAGTTAAGAATGAGGTGTTGCTGTAACATCAGGCACCATACACTAATTTTAGACTCACCCAGTACAATCCAGTGTATCTTAGTCTTTTCTATGATCTGTCAGCTGTTTAATATATAAATTGGCATATTCATGACAGACACTGACACTTAACACACAAGTGATGGTGAATGAGCTAAAAAGAAATTTAATTTAACTCTTATTCTAGGAGTTCAAGCTATACCTCAAATTTACACAGAACATCTCCCACCTGAATAAACAGGCTGAGATACAAATCTTTTTTTTTTTTCAAGATACAAATCTTTAGACCATAGTTAACAAGCATCAATTCCTCAGCTACTGTTTATCATGCCTATACCCAACAGTATACCTACCCAATTCTAATTTTTTGAAGAGAAAATTATTTAGAGATTTTGATGCTTGGAGTATTTATTAATGAACATACTTTCAGAAAGAACCTCTGTGTCTAAAATCCTCAGTTAACATCTTTTTTTTTTTTTTTTTTTTAAGAAGGAATTGAGGTGGAAGCCGAGTCTTAAAAGTGAAGTAGGGGCTGGGGTTGCCAGGTCAAACATACCATGGTCATGTAGCTTGTAACAGCTCAGTCAACTATGGACCCTACATATGATATATAAATATATATTAAGATTATAATATATATTTTTACTGCGACTTTTCTATGTTTAAATACATCAGTACCTACTTATTGTGTTATAATCACCTGCTACCATTCAGTACAGTAACACACTCTATGTGTGTTGGCAGCTAAGAGCAATAGGTTGTGCCATAAAGTCTACTATGATGTTCACACAAGGATGAAATCATCGATCTAACTACATTTCTTAGATGATAGCTCTTTTGTTAAGCAACGCATGACTATATTTTTATTTGCTAATTCTTGCACTCCTACCAGGGTGAATCAGGCTAATATACTGTTAAATACTACAGAGAAGTGAGAAAGACCTTACAGGCCTAGCAAGAAAGTACATTGAGCAGTGTCTGAGGGTGGGAATGGATGATGGTGTCGTTGAGCAGTGTCTGAAGGTGGGAATGGATGATGGTGTCATTTAAAACAAGTTTAGTGTCTGTATATTGGAGGCATCACTGCCACATAACGGATGTGGTAAACTACAAATTGATGAGAAAAGGAATTAGCTTGAGGAGATCTTGAAGGCCCGTAGTAATTTCATAGAGAAGCCAGAACAAAGTACTACAACCTTGGTGGCTTAAAGCAATAGAAATGTATTTATAACATTTATATTAATTATGTCATCCAAAAATCAAAGTGTTTGCAGGGTGGTGCTCTTTCTGACGGAGATTCTGTTTCAAGCTTTTGTCTTGTCTTCTGGTGATTGCAGGCAGTCTTTGCGTTCCTTGGCTTATAGACAGACACATCACGCTATTTGCTTTCCTTGTTGCATGATGTTATCCCCCAGGGTCTTCGGGTGTCTCTCTTTTTAGACACCAGTAATGGTGGATTAAGGGTCTACCCTAATAATGTCTTTATCTTACCTTGATTACATCAGAAAAGACACTATTCCCAAATAAGGCCACATTCACAGTTACAGGTCACATTCAGCCTCACCTTTTTGAATGGTATGATTCAACTCATACAAAGGACTTTTAGAAACTAAAAATAGCTTTGTGTGCAGAAAGTCAGTGAATGGAACCTGATCTGAATAGCACTTTCTTTGATTTTTGTTGTTTTATATTTGAATCATAATAGAATTTAAAACCAAAATAATGCTATAAACTAAAGAGACAGTAAATAAGAGTGGGAATATGGCAGAACTCCTTGGTTTTAAGTTTGAGTTCTTTAGGGGTTTTTTTTGTTTTTTGAGAGTAAGGAATTTACTAAAGGGTAAGAATGTAAATCACTGTTACCAAAATGGGCTGGGAAGAGTAATAGGATTCTGTGCTTATGGCTTGTTGGGATGTTGGTTAGTTGAGGCCAGTCTACAGCAGCTACTTGTCGTCAGTATTCATTTCAGCATGTTCTCCTAGATGCAGTGCATAGAGGTAATACCTTTACCAAACTGACATGAGCTTCCTCTTTTGCCTTGGTGTTAATTTCTTCTCTGAAGGTGGAGGAGATAACTAGGAATTGACACTTTGAACTTTATTCTGACTACTCAAGGAAAACATGATAAGCAGAGTGGGAGTGATTGAAATGGGAGAAAATTGCCATGTCATTTTGCTATTGCCTTATACATCTTTTTAGTGTGTTTTTATCTTTTACTAGACTGTGAATTTCTCCATTATCCAGAGTTCAATAAATATATACTCTGTTTTCCTCTGAATACGTACATAGTGATTTGAAAAGCAGGCATTCCATACTTTTATTGCACATCCAGGAGAAATACCTTCTCTCAAGTACACTAATGGCCCGTCTGGAATTTTCTTCTTGACCAGTACCTTGATTTGCACACCCAGCTCTGCTACTGATATACCTCTTGAGTACACTCTGGGCTTCAGTTCCCTCATTTATTATATAAGGAGCTATACTAAATGATTTTTAATCTATAAATATGTAATATAGAAAATTCTCTGTTAAATTATAATCCATATATTCTTTGTGATTAAGAAGAGGTTAAATGTATTTCTCACATTTAGAGCTCCCCCCGACCAATGAATTAAAACATTGCCGGGGGGGGGGGTTCCCTGCAACATTATTAAAATAATTATTGAAAGATAACTTATGAATTTTCAGGAATGAGTGTTGTAAAACTTACTTCAAAAACAAGGCAAGTTTTTAGGATGTCCTAAAGAAAATATTTAGTTTTTTCTTACTACTCCTTTTTAATTATATTCTCACAAAATAATTAGAGGGATTATAGTCTGTATGTACAATGAAATGAGAATGCCAGGGTTAGAATGTTGGCTCTGCTACTTCCACGCTCTGTGAAGTGGGCAATTCACTCTTTGTTCTTCACTTTTTATCTTTAAAATGGGAATGATAACTTTCCCTGCTTTCTAGGATAGACGTGCGGATTACTTGAGCTTATACTTACAAAGCACTTACAATGCTTACCCTGTAATGAGGTGTGTATTTTCACCTAATTATGTGTATGTAATATACAGTAGAACCTCCATAGTTGACCACCTCCCTATATTGATTGCCTCCTTAAATTGACCTAATTTTCATAGACCAGACATACACCACATGTACCTTATGTTGACTACCTCCATATATTAACCAGTTTTTTACAGTCCCTTGGGTGTTCAAATTACAGAGCTTCTACTTTAATTACGTAGCTATTTTACATGGTGGCCATAAAGTTCATGTACAATTTAAATTGCCCACTTATAATTGCCCACTTTAATATAATTTAAATTGTACATGAACTTTATGGCCATGATGTATAGTCTCCCTTTTGGGGAAAATAGGCTAATAACATTTGTAGGCCAACTGATTTATTTAGTTGCGAACATCTTTGGCTGCAGAAAAACAAAACAAACCAAGTTGTTCTACCTTATTCTTTGACCATTTCTTCTGCATAAATGCTTATAATAAATAATTTGATAATCAAATTTACTTTTAAAAGTAAGCAGATGGCTTATAAAATGATAATATATCATTATCAAGAACTATATATCTCACCTAGCTCTTTAAAATTAATTGTATCTTACTCTTTTTTTGCTTTTTATAGTAACACAATCCTTCAAAACTTTTTTAGCATTGAAAATTACAAACTCGGCTCGGCACCTATTGCTCAATCGGCTAGGGCACCAGCCATGTACACCTAAGGTGGCGGGCGCCTGTGGTCCCAGCTACTTGGGAGGCTGAGGCAGGAGACTCTCTTGAGCCCAGGGAGTTAGAGGTTGCTGTGAGCTGTGATGCCATGGCACTCTACCCAGGGTGACAGCTTGAGGCTCCGTCTAAAAAAAAAAAAAGAAAATTACAAACTAACCTACTATACAACACTACCTTTGTAATTTTACTAGCAAATATAAAAAGGTGATGTCATTGTATCTCCCTCAGTTATTTAAATAATGATTTATAATGATTTTTGGGTGAATGATTCAGCACAGATTAGTCACCTTCCAAATATAGTCAAATATTTGTAATATTTAATACAAGTTACAGATGAAACCAATTTCTCTCTTAAGTATGCCAGTAGTAGGTTATTAATAGGGTATAAATCCTTGAACTAAATATTGGGAATCTGATAACATGTTTAAAATGTAGTTTACTGAACCTATATGTTTGATTTGAAATCACGGACACTAGATGTCATTTAATAAATGAATGTTAAATAGTAGTAATATACAAGTTGTTATGAATAAAATGTATACTTTTATGTTAAGGAATATTTTAGGACAATGCCTATATTTGAAGGCTGGCAGAACTCTCAAAAATTTTGGCATTTTCCTGTTCTCTGTTCTAGTATAGCTATAATAATAGTCTTTAATATTCGCTCATTATTTTTATTCTTAATATCTCTCTGACCTGTTTCTTATTATAGTGTGCTATATAACATTTTAAATATATTTTTGACAAAATGTCACTGTTTGATTAATTTCTACAGGTAACTTCTTTGTTCTTTGAAGCATAAAATTGCATTGTTATAAAAGTTAGAGACCAGTATGCCTACTTTAGGAGTAAATGGTTTAGAGCAAAAATAGACTTTTTTATATTCTGTAACTCGGAACAAGTTATTCAGATGAGTACAATTATATTCTAAAATTACTCAAATTTAAATTGTTTCTTTAATCTGAAATTTGTCAGTATATACACATACCATTTGAGTTTTGAAATTCTCTTTTCCGTCATGGTCGTATCAAGCATTGTTAAGCTAAGTTTCTTTCATTCACTGTGATAAGGATTATGATACAAATACTTTTAAGGTATAATTTATAATAACAGCTAATCTTAGCATTTATTGAATATTACACATTTTTAAATAAGGGTCCTCAAACTTTTTAAACAGGGGGCCAGTTCACTGTCCCTCAGACCATTGGGGCTGGACTGCGGGCCCCGGGATGACTCAGCTGCGAAGCAGGACAGGCAGTGGAGGCAAAAACACCCAGCAGGCCGGATAAATGTCCTAGGCAGGCTGCATGTGGCCCACAGACCATAGTTTGATGCCTATTTTTAAGCATATAACATATGGGGTTCCTTTAATCTTGACATAAACATATGATAATAGTACCGTTTTTTACAGGTGAAAAATTAAATCGTAAAATGGTAAATAATCTGCTCAAGGTCACACAGCTAGTAAATGTTAGAGCTGTGATGTAAACTTAGACGTTCTGTCATCAGCATTTATGCTCTTAATAACTTTGCATGCAATCAAGCCTAAATTAAGAAAGTTGAGTCCTAGGTACAACCTAAATCCACAGGCGTTTGTAAAACAATCTGTTGATTATAAACAATCAGTTGATTCAGGAAAGGGATAGATGAAAACAAAAATACAAAAGTCTTAGAAAAATGCTGCTAAAAATCCATCAGTCATAGATGATTGGGTGATTAGGGGTGTTGTAGCACACTCAGTTATACAGTGGAGTACGATGCAGCTTTGGAAAGAAATAGTGTCTGTATAAAGCTTTAAAGTGATTTCAGCAATATAAACAAAGAACAGTGTCCACAGTTTTCTCCTGTTTAAAGAGTGGAGGGAAGGTAGCAGTGGAAGAATAAACCAAGTGAGTAAAAGTAGCCTTCCAGCCGGAAAGTGAGGGATGGTGGAAGGTAGTATATCTTCCCAGATGGGTACTTCTTTTATAATTTAGAGTTTGGAATCATGTAATGTTTTACATGATTTAAAAAAAAAGAAAATGCGGTTTCTAAAGACAAAAAATGGACTTGAAACAGCTGAATCTAACAGTTATGGTATTGGTGGCATGGTTGTCCAAGAAAAATATTTCAAATAATTTTAACACATAGTATTTTACATGTACATCCCTAATGGGATATATAACATTAGAACAAAAAGAAAAGAAGTTTAAAATTACATTTAGTGGTGGTGTTAATATCAATAACATTGGTATTGTTATTTTGAAGAGTGTGTGTGTGTGTGTGTGTGTGTGTGTGGGCACATACATTGTAGGTAGAGACAAAGTTATTAGGACCTGAGATTTTTCAGTATAAAATAAATAATATAGAGGCATCTCATATAGATTTCCCACAGACACGTCAAATTCAGTATTCAAATGGTGCCCCATCGTTATCATTGACATCATAATTATACCTGTTTGACCTATTGGGAAAATAAGAAGCAATGTGAGACATTTTCACTTTTGGTCTACTGTTCACCTGTTCTTCTATAATCTGTATCTTAACAGCTCTACTTCTTGATTTTCTCTTGATTTTGTCCCATACACCTGCTCCCCAAAGTCTGGTAATAAATTTTTTTTTTTTGCATATTTTTCAAAAACTATCTCATCTTCTTTAGCTATGGCTCCTGACCTTTTTTACTTAGAATAAAAGACTCCATTTTAGCCTTGAAATATTTGTGTATTTTTTATACAACAATGTCACTATACCTTTGTATATAAAGAATATGCATAATGAGAGAACACTGGTTTGTATTTAATGATACATTTAAATGAAAATTATATTTTAAGAGTCATAATGCTCTAAATATGTATTTATGTGACTTTGTTGAAATATTTATTCTTTCCATACTTCTCTGTCTATATGTAGATTCTCTAATCCCTTATGTTAATGATCCCCTCCAAATCCTACAAGGATTCCTGTGGATTGAGGCCAGCCCCAGCTACATTGTTGTTACTATAAATTCTCTTCAAACCGTGTGTTTTTTCTTCTTAAATTTTTTTTATATGACATAGTTTAGCACCAACTAGATAAAGTTTCTTTAAAAGACTTATCAGCAATCCCGTTGTCAGACATTTTTTTTTTTTTTGGCCAGGCCGGGTTTGCACCTGCCACCTCCAGCATATGGGGCCAGTGCCCTACTCCTTTGAGCTGCAGGCGCCACCCCAGACATTTTTTTTTCCTGCACAAAGACAACTGCTTGTATTGCTTATGCCTTCATATCAGTACATAACACTTATGTGTTATTACTTTGGGAACTTTTTTTTTGGCTGGGCTCAGGTTTGTACGCCTCAGGAGCACAGGAAGTTTTTTTGTTTGTTTGTTTGTTTGTTTGTTTTTCAGCTTTTGGCCAGGGCTGGGTTTGAACCCACCACCTCCGGTATATGGGGCCGGTGCCCTACTCCTTTGAGCCACAGGCGCTGCCTGGGAACTTTTAATTTTAGGTATCTGTTGACTTTCCTTTTGCATCTCCTCTGTACCTTCATCCTCCAAATAAAGTTTTATCAACAACATTTTTGTCACATCAGTATTCAGTGTTCATGTTGTGATTCCTATGTTTCCTATTTTGAAGCTGACACATGTGGTTAGGTGTAATTACATCTCCTTTTCTGTATAACCTTTTATAATCCCTAGAAGTAACAATTATCTCATTTTTTCCTTTTTTTTTGTTAAATTATAACTGTATACATTAATGCATTTATGGGGTTACAATGTGCTGATTTTATATACAATTTGGAATGCTTACATCAAACTGGTTAGCATAGCCTTCACCACTCTTACTTAAGTATTGTGTTAAGATATTTATACTCAAAAAAAAAAAAAGATATTTATACTCTACACATAATAGTTTTGACATGTACCCTCTAAGCTCTCAGACAGACACCAGTTCGTTGTGTGCAGGCACACCAGGAATTCTCTTTCAGAGCCAGGCTCACTCCCCCCCACCCCCCACCCCCAGCTGCTACTTTAAGCTTATATGAGTTGCTGCTTGTTTTTAGTATTCTAAAATTTTACTATGATGTGCCTTAATGTACGTTTATTCAAATTCACTCTATACCAGCACTGATAGACTGTTAGTCTGGAGGCAATCTCTCTTAATTAGACCTTTTACAGAAAATACAGTGTCTTTCTTCTCCTGGTGGGGTCAATTGCCCAGATATGTATAATTAAAAATACTGTATCTGGCATTCTGTTTTTTAGACTTTCAATCTCATTATTTTCTTGTTTTCTTTATTTTCACCCATCTTTATATTCTTTTTTTAAGTTTACCCTTTCTCCTTTCCAAAGCCATATGATTCTACTAATTCCTAAGGTTTGAGGGGAATAAAAGGGAGGAGAAGACACATGAGTTAAGTTTCTTTTTAAATTCTCTGATCTAGTGTGTCAGTTTCCTCTTGAATTTCTTCTTCCCTACTTCTAGAGTTTGTCTCTCATTCTCTTTTTCCTTTTAAAATTACATCCCCTACTCCAAAATCCCGAATCTTATCTCTGGCTTTTTATCAAGAATTGGTATCCTTTATTATATTCTTATTTGTTTGTTTTTAAATAATCACAAACCAGCAAATATCTTTTAAACTTATATCTCTTGGTGGGTTGCATAGTAGTTGGCCAACATAAAGATTTTTATATTCTTAATCTTTATTTGGACGTTGCCTTTATGACTTGCTTAAAATTGGAGAATGTTGTCTACCATGTGTGCTGCTTGCATATCTTGTAATGTTCTGAAATGCATGGAGGCATTTTTGATTATCATATGTCTGGAATATACTATTGGCACACAATGAGCAGACAGAGCAGATGTTAAGAGCCCCTTACTACAGTAGATAGTTGTGCGTGGTAAACAGATGTCTCACTCAGAGTGCCAGGAGTCAATCTTGAGAACCATTGTTGGAGTCATAAGAGAAACTTGGCTTTGCCCAGTGTCTGGTACTTGCTTACGAACCTCTCAAATGGTATCTGTTTTCTTTCCCACCTCTTAAGCCCTGGGCTGGAACTGTGAAGTAAATGTCCTTCAGGGACCTTATTGCTTCTTCCTGACCACTGCTTTCCTCTCTGCACAAAAAGTAAACTAAAATTAAACAAAAAAAAAAATCCACCTTGCTTTGAATTTCATCCTTACCTTATAAAAGTAATTTCTATTTCTTTCTTTTTTTTTTATTAATTGATCTCTGTATACATTGATGCGAACATGGGGTACATTGTGCTGTTTCATATACAATTTGAAACACTCTCATCAAGCTGGTTAACATAAATTTCATGTCATTTAGTTAATCATTGTATCAACACATTTATATTCTAGTTCTAGAAAAGTTCACTTGTACCCTTGTTAGACAGATATATAGGTGATCTTTCCGGTCACCCTCCCACCACCCATCCACCCTTCTCCCCTCCCCTTCCCCACCCCCTCCCCATATTTTATAATGTGCTTCTTAGCAAAGTGTCTCAGGAATGGAAGAAAAAGTATCCAATGTACACATCCCTTTTATGAAACTAATCTATAGCTCTCAAGCAAAAGAAAACTTCTAATGGCAAGTTTTTTCCTGCCCCTTTGAGATGTGGAACTTTTGAGAAGGCTCTGTCCAGTTTTACAACCTCTTTGAGTGTAAACATCTAGGGAAATGACACCTCGGTCTCCCAGTTTCCCTGGGAGTGCAGGAGCCTGACTTGGGTGGGTGCCTTGCTCCTAGTTGTATAACCACCTCCACCATGGAAACAGGAGGAAGTTTGCCCTTCCTTGGGCTTAAGCCAGGGGTGGGGCAGCTGCAGCCTTAAGGCCCCATGTGTCCTCCTGGGACCTTAACTGAGAGCTTTTGGCTGAATCCAAATTTTAGAGAACAAATGTGTTTATTTTTATGAATACATTTTTGTTCATCATATATATATATTAATTTAGTTTTTATTAAATAATAGCTGTATACGTTTGTGGGGAAACAATGTGATGATTTGATATACAGTGTGGAATGCTTAAATCAAACTGATTAACATAACCAGTTTGACTTATTTTATTCTTAAAATGAACATATTGAAAAGACTAAAGAGTAAAATAAAACTCAAATAACCCTCCCAGAGCGACCAGCACAAGAATAACATCATTAGTGAGGGGTAAAGGCTCAGTGAGGGCTGCTGTGCTCAGGGTTTGGTTATAACTTCCTCCACCTGAGGGGGGCGCCCTGCATGCATGAAGCTGGCCAGTGAGCATTTATGGGGGTTGAATTGCCAGTCTGTTACCAGCTTTTGACAATGGTGCACTGCGTTTATGTTTGAAGTGCAATTTGTGAATAGTTGCACAGTTCTCCAGTATGTTTTTAATTCTGTCTGCCCAACAGCCCACCATGTCCTGGAAGAGGAAAAAGAAGGTTGGGTTTCATGCCTTTAGCAACACGCCCGAAAAATGCTTTCTTGCTTTTCAACCAGTTCTTGCCGTAAATCTAAATTCTCCAACCCAACTGAAATCAAGAGGCCCATAAGGTCATAAATGACGGACACCCAACTAGAGGATCAGCTGAAAGTGGGGGCCACCATGCCGGAGACATCATTCAAATTCAACATGCAAGGTCAACAACAAGCAGACCCAACCAAGTCATTAAAAGGTTAGTTACATTTAAAATTAACAAGTGGTTTTCTTTCTTTTTGAAATGATCAAGTACATAGTAGTTAGATTTTTACAAAATGATGTACCTTTTTAAGTGTATCTAATTGGGCTTTGTTTAATGCAGCCTTGGTTGGCTGTAGCTAAATTAATGCAGCCTTCCAGCAGATAAACTGTGCTCACTGTCTCACCCCAGCACTTAAAATTTTTCCCATCCTTTGTTTAAGTGGAGCTGAGGTCAGATTGGAACGTTCTGGCCTTTTTTGCAGTATTCTCGAAAAAGTGTTCCTCACCTTTTCAGTGTTGCCTCGTGAAAATTCTAACACGAAGAAGACTCCTCTCCCCTGAGTTTGATATCGAAGTTGTTAACAGTCGGCCCAAATCCTCAAACCATGAAGTTCATATAAAATATTCAGATTTCTTTAATTATTCAGAAATGATACACCTGCCTGAAAATAAATATGAACTCTCTTATTAAAATGAAAATGGTAAAGTACACACTGTATGGGGAAGAAGTAAATGGTGTAATCCCAGGAGTTAAAAAAGAAAGTTTACAGTAGAACAATGGAGCTAGAGGAAGTCCAGTGGCCACGCTAGTGAACTTCACCTGTCTCTCTTTGGTCTGTCTACCTCAATCCATCTGGTTATTTTTAACCCGATTGCCCTCTAGCACTGCCTTCTCCTCCTCTTAGACAAATCTTCACTCCCCGCCCCCGTGAATGAGGATTAAACACTAACACAGGCAGGCATCCAAAGTCCAATCACATATTTAACTCAGTTATTTTTTTCGAAGTCATATATACTTCTCGGAAATGAAGGCTCCATTTTGAAATTGGAAAATATTATTTTGTTTGTGCATGCTTATTGCTGAATGCCTAACATCAGTTTCTTCAGATTTTTATCGTCTTCTGATAATCAAATTCTGCAGAAACAAATGCCGCCTTAAATTTTTTCTCTGTTGAGTTCAAGCCTTATAAATTAAACACATAAATTTACAGATTAGAGCCCCCCTCACATTGTGAGATAATAAAATGCAAATCATACTTTGAGTTGCTGCTCCAGCCACTCTCCTCCTTATCAATCCTGTTAATTAATCCGATAAGAGGCACCAATGTCCATTGTCTAGACCACATGCAGGATGATCAATTTGCCCTGACTTGCTTTAAATCTGCAAATTACTGTGCTAGAGAATGTTGTTTTCTGTGGTGAAAGTAGCACTTCTGCGCAGAATAAGGTTGCCCTTGCTCAGTAAGGACATTCTAGAATCTTCCCAAATGGATGGCGTTATCCAGTGGCTACCACATTTGGCCCATGCTCCTAGAATTAACAATTCTGGGATGATTTACTCCAAGGGCTAGTTGTAAGACTCAGGTTAAAATCAGTACACTTGTTGGTTCAACTTGTAAAATCCAGATACTTGGACTCTGCCAAGCATTGCTGTGTATGCTGCAGATTCGAGGCAGGAAAACACTTTCCCAGCTCTGAAGCAAGTTAAAAAGGACTTGAAAAAAGACATTTAGATTGGGGTGGCACCTGTGGCTCAAAGGAGTGGAGTGCTGGCCCCCTCTGTGGCTCAAAGGAGTGGCCCCCTATGCCAGAGGTGGTGGGTTCAAACCAGCCTTGGCCAAAAACAGCAAAAAAAAAAAAGACACTTAGATTACGTGTTATCCATTTTTTACAAGACTTTACTTTTTAAAGCAAAGTTTTTACTACATACTTGTTTAAGTTCGTGTATTTTAAGTCACATATTTACGTTTTATAAGAAGGCGTAATAGGCCCAGAATTTCATGGTTAGGAATATGGTAGGTTTTGTTGGATAACAGGATTTCACAATGGGTAACAACAGAGCAGACCTTGCTGCTCGGTCGGTGTGACAGGAGCTTATGATCAGATCAGGGGACACTGGGCATGTCTGGCAAGGGCAGGAGAAATTGCCAAAGAGCAGGAAGCCATCCTTTGGGTCCTAATTTCTGGAAACAGGATCAAGACACTGTGACTTACAACACTGTCTTAGGAATCTATTTTGTGTATTTGAAATGTCGACGCTAACTTGTCAGCCATTTTTTGTCCTCTCTCTCCTACTCCTTTATTTGCTTTGGCCTCAAAGACTTTGGTTTTTACACTTTTGTGACAAACAATCATTATTCTGAACTTTGTCATTGTTTATTTACACCTGCCTTCCCCCAAAGAGGTTTTAAGAAGCTGTGTAATAAGAAACTTTTATATAATGATGGCATTAAAACCGGGTTTGAAATGGTAAGAGACCACATGTGAACAAGGTGGATATTATCTCTATAAGAAAATTTAGACAAAGCTAAAAACTAAATTTACCTTAGAGATTTCTTTTAGTGGCTTAGAAGAACATACATGAATGAATAGTCTTTAATTCCTAGCAATAAACATCTTAATATCAATTTCTTAAAGTTTTGAGGCTCACTGGGTAATGTTCTTATTTTTTACAATTGCCCAATTTTATGTGTGTATGCCTGTTTCTCTTTATACCATAGATTCTATGGTGATTATTTTTTCAATCTGACATCTATATTAATTGTGGTGAGTAAGATTCATGATATACAATGATAAATATTACATATGCTCTGGACTAGCAGTAACAAATAATAAACAGAATTTAATCCTAATATTTAGTAATTTTTGCCTTGTACTCTGTGTAACACTATTTGCTTAATTTGGTTACTCTTTGTTTTAATAATTCATTAGTCAGCTTGTCAGTTGAAAGGTTTTTTTTGGATCATTATTATTTTTTTTTTTCTGAATGACGGCATAACTTATTTGAAAGTCTCCCACATATTCACGGAAAAAGTACAAAGATTTTTGTCTCTCTGTTTTTGCCTGTACACCTGCTCCTGGCTTTGATCTGACATTTTTGCCATGTTTCCATTAACTTATTTGCATGAGAGCCCAGATGGTTGAATCTGTATCTTCTGCCTTATCTTTAGCTACATATCTTCATATTTTTGCATATGTAATTCCAAATTAATAGTAGAATCACTCATGTAATGTTTTGTTTCAACACCACTGAAATTTAATGCTGATGCTAACTACCCAGAGTTAGCATTGGACTGCACAGATTTTCTGGGGTTGGTTTGTTTAATTGTTTTTAAGCTAGTCTCTAACTCTGTAAGTTATAGGAAATGTATGATGCTGTAAATGATTTGTTTTTCCTAGCAACCCTGCTACATTTAATCTTGTGGAATGCAGCTTATCCTTGTCCTGATCATGTTGGTGTGAGAGAACGGATACAGAAAACCTTTTAGAAAGCAATTTTTTTTTTTTTTTATAAATTGATTTTAGCATTTCTGATTACTTGTTTATGGGTATATTTGAATTCTCCTGTGAACCAATCAGACATTTTTGCTGGCTTGCTAATTGAAGAATGTGTTATATAAATTTCTGGCATGTGTTCTTTTTATATTTAAATGAAGTTTATGACTTTGGATTCAAAAATAGCCATCACTTGCCACTCCTGAAAATAAATGCTACAGTAGTCACAGAATCATTTGCAAAGCACTCAGGAGGAGAGGGTTAGCAGCGGGTCTGTAACTGTGTTTCATCCTCCCTGGGGACACGTTAGACCGCCTTTAAACACACTGAAGGAGTTTACTAGCTGGAGGATAAATGAAGGTCTTCTGGGAGCTGCTCTATACTGATTTCTTACCTAAGAAATCCTTTTAGTATGCCATACTTGGTATGTCTGGGTTGTATATTGTAAATAAACCTCCGATTAGTATGTGCAGAAGATTGGAGTTACCATTTCATTCCTCTCAGCCCCAAAAACATCCTGGTATAGAAAACAAGGTGACCTGTGGACCTGTATCTACAGATAAAATAATGATTGCTTTGATAGTATGTCGGAGAATTTCATAAACATTCTATTTGACTGTCATCTAATATTCTTAGAGGTGTAACTTTGTGGTCACAGAACATTTGACTAACAGTCCATAACTGATAAATGTACAAGTAGTTTATAGCTCTTTAAAATTGGAGGTTAACCAGAATATATTGATAGTATAATTTATTGTACTTTAGGTAGCCAGTCTGATACATAATTTAGCAATTTTATTTAGACATATTTAGACATTTCTTTCTTGACTAAACAAATCTCCTTGTTTCTGAGTTGTTCCTTAAGTGTGAGCTTTCTTGTGTTTTTAATACTCACTGGTAGGTTAAATGAATTTGTGAGAATTGTGATTTATATACTATTATCATCAAGGGCTACCCCTCGCCCCAGACATTCTACTACATTCTTACAAACATGGAGGTCCTGGGAAGCACCCATAGCTCAGTGGGTAGGGCGCAGGCCACGTACACCAAGGCTAGTGGGTTTGAACCTGGCACAGGCCTGTTAAACAACAATGACAACCACAACAAAAAAATATAGCCGGGTGTTATGGTTGGTACCTGTAGTCCCAGCAGCTTGGAAGGCTGAGGCAAGAGAATCACTTAAGCCCAAGAGTTTGAGTTGCTGTGAGCTGTGATTCCACAGCACTACCCAGGGTTGTCTACCCAAGGTGACAGCTTGGGACTCTGTCTCAAAAAAAAAAAAGGAGGTCCTATATTTAATTACATACTTTAAAATATTATTTGAATTTCACTGTTTTAAATACTTCATGCAACACTTTTTCAGTTGAAAAGGCTTACCAAGCTAAGAATTATTCTTATAAGAAGATAGGTTCAATATTTATCCCCACAAAAGTCATTCACTAGTTAGATTTTCATGATATTTATGGTTAGGATGTGTGAGTATGTTTTTGCCTTTCTCATTTATGGTCACAGTGGTGGGAAAAAAATTGCTTTCTAAAAGGCTTTCTGTATTCATTCTCTCACACCAGCAGGAGTGTTTCCCTTTAACAGGACTCTGTGTTGTTATGGAGGCCAACATTTTAATAGGCCTTTCTTGGTTTGTTTTATGAAAGGAAAAATTTGGATGAGAGAGAAGTGAAGAAAATGTAGAACTAAATTGCTCTCCAAACTTAAATACAAAATGAAATTCTGGAGGAAAAAAGTTCAGTTTTGTTTTCACTTTTAATCTCACAGTATAATCCTGTTGTTTGCAATATGAGCTCTGCATGTTTGTTCTGTGCTTGTGGACTCTGAATTTGTTTTAATGCCTTGTAGCATTAAAAGTAGTCAATACAGTTTCATTTTCCAATCTGGTGTATAAGGAGCTCAAAAGTCATCACTTCATCTGAACTACAAGCAAAATACTGACAAACACAAAAAAATCGGAAGTTCCTGTTGGTTCTATCAGAGATATAAGATCTCAAGACAAACTTCTGTCCCCCAAATTGTAGGGTAAGACTGATGAACGCAGAGCACCCCAACTTATTAGAACAGAAGGTGACAAGCAGAAACCTTCACTATAACAAAATCCAGGTTCCATCTACTCAGAGCATCACATCTATTGGAAAAAAATTACAAGGCATACTAAAAGGCACAACTCCTGCCAAACAAACAAACCAAAAATACCCACAGGAGAGCCAGGCTCAGATATAACAAGGATGTTGGAATTAGCAAAACCAGGAATCTAAAACAATGACTGATAGCCTAAGGGCTCTATGGATAAAATATATAGCAATCAAGAAGAGTTGGGTCGTGTGACTGCAATGAAGACTGCCTGGATGGGATCATTAGTAGCCCCATCACAGTGGTAAGAATCTCTGAGCTTGAGGAAAAAAACTAAAAAATACCCCAGAGCAGGATCTCTGAGAATGGTCAGCCAACTATACAAGATGTAACCAATACATAATGGGACTACCAGAAAGAGAAAAAAGAAAGGGACAGAAACAATGACTGATAATTTTCCAAAAGTAATGTCATAGAAAAACCACAGATCCAGAAAGCTTAGAAAACACCAAACAGGATAAATGCCCAAAAGAGCTACACTAAAAATAGCCTGGCATTCTGGTAGGCACCTGTATCCCCAGCTACTTGGGAGGTTGAGGCGAGAGAATCGCCTAAGCCCAAGAGCTGGAGGTTGCTGTGAGCTGTGATGCTATGGCACTCTACTGAGGGTGACAAAGTGAGACTCTTTCTCAAAAAAAAAAAAAAAAGGAACTACACTAAAACATTATCAGATTCAACTTTAGGAAGTCAAAGATAAAGACAAACTTTGAAAGAAGGCAGAGGAAAAAAACACTTCTTGTCGAGGAGCAAAGGTAAGAATTACATGTGACTTCTCAGAAATCACACAAGCAAAAAGAGTATAGCAAAATATTTACAGTATTTGGAGAAAAAAACAGAATCTGCATTTTATATAATTATGCTTCAAAAGTGATGGACAAATGGGCAGACCAATTTCTTCTTTTTTTTTAATCTTTTTTTTTATTAGATCATAATTGTGTACATTAATTCTATCATAGGATACAGTGTGTTGCTTCCATATGCAGTTTGGAAAACTCTCATCCAACTGGCTAACATAGCCATCATGTCTTTCTGATAATTGTTGTGTTAAGACATTCTTATTCAACCTTTAGACAAATTCACATGTACCCTAATAGGATAAATTATAGGCGTGATCCCCACAATATCATTCTCTTCACCCATCCTCCCCCCTCCTCTTTCCCCATAGTCTAGGGCTCCATTTGGATTGTAGCTTTCTTAAGATAGCTAAGAATTAGTTTCATAATATGTGTGTTGCCAGTTTGCTGAATT
>CAUYQV010014804.1:0-11421 GCA_963574575.1 Galagoides demidoff | reverse complement strand
ACATGAGGAACTGTATTAAAGGGTTGCAGCATTAGGAAGGTTGAGAACCACTGTTTTAGACATTAGCCTAATCCTTAAATATATTACATGTACATGAATACATGAACTTTCTTTAGAAAGCTTAGTGATTGTGAAGATAATGTCACTGTTAGTATCTGGAAGAGACAGATAGCTAAGGGTGATTCCAAATTAGTGCGACTACACTAAAACTTCAGACAGCTCTGGATGATACTGTCTTTTAACCAAGTTTCTTTATGTATATGGAGATGTTTTGTGATGTTCAATAAAATGCAATTATTATCATTCTAAGGGATTATTTGAAATGTAAAAGTATGTTTTATGGTATTCAGCTTCCTACTCAGGATTAAAACGCTGCATACTTTAAGAAAGTATGAGAATCCCAGCTTCACAAATTGGTCTGTGTCTGGCAAAAACTTTGCTCCCTTTCAGCCTTCTGCAGCGGTGGGAAGAGGAGGAGAGTGAGGCTGGTCAAAGGACAACCAGGGACATCCGTTTCCCGCTGGCCCTGGGCGCTGCTACAGGACACTCAAATCCAGAAGAAGCAACGCTGGGTCCCAGCAAGCCCCACCTCCTAGATGCCCTGGGAGCGCCCCCAAAGGGCTGTGCAAGCTTTCCCGAAAGTGAGTTGAGGAGTTGCTGTCCTCCAAGCAGCAGGAGTTAAGACAGTCGCTGCTATCGGACTAGTATGTAGTGGATCACTTCCAAACCTGCCTGGGATGTGCGCCCGCGGGCGAAGGTTTGTGCCCTGCCCTGTCTCCGAGAGCCCAGAGCACCGCAGAGATGCCTAGGGTGCATCCACGAGTCAGCTGCCACTGTGTGGTCTCTGAGTAGCCTTTAGACTAATTTGCCCACAACCACACGGACACTAAAGGTTTACGAAGCTGAAGAAAGACTAAAGCCCACACTGAAAAATCAGCACAGTGCAGATGCCTGAGCTAGTGGCTGCGCACAGCGAAATTCTGCTTTCCTTCTTCTCCCCCCGCGCCCCCACCTGAAGAAAAGAGGTTTCTGGGCCTCTTCACAGAGTTTCCATCCGGACCTGATTTTAACGCTCATCCCACACTTAGCATTTCACATTTAAATTGTTCAGTCTTATATAAAGGATTCGTGGTTGACAAGAAGACCCGGGTGTCTGTGAGCTGAGACTTCAACCTTAAGGAAATTGCAAGAACTCAAGCCCTCTCTCTTAGGAGCTGTCCCAGACGCAACTCTGAAGATCTCTGAGAGCAACAACTACTTCTCCAGCTCCACCACGATAACACCTTTCACTTTCTTCTTTCCTCATTGTCCAATTAGCAGTAACAATAATAAAAGTAAATGCCTAATCTTGCATTTGCTAGATGCCAGGCCCATTCACATAATGTATTTCAATTTAATTCTCACAGCAAAATGAGGTACATTTTCCTGTTATTCCCATTTGACAGGTAAGAAAACTGAGGCATAAAGCAGTCAAATAATTTGCCTATACTTGATAAATCTTGTGGTCATGATAGATACTTTTAACCATTTGATTTGCTGATGCCTATTTTTATGCTTCTAATTCTTATTGTGTTTGCTTGTCTGCTTTATTCACCCAATGCAGATTAGCTGGGGAATTGCAAGAACAGTGTTGGAAGACAGATGAAGGTGGATTGTTACAGGTAAGACAGAGAAGTCATATGAAGTAACATGTGAAGCAGAAAATCAGAAAAACCCAGACCTGTATTACCCTAGGGTGGAGCTATACATCTTCATGTTTTTAAAATAACACCTATCTTTAAGGCACATTTGTTTTAATTATATCATCTAGAATTCATAGAATCTATTAATAAATTATAGAAAACTGTCCATCCTAAAGGTAAAAGTGAAGGGGGAAAAAGCTGCTTAAACAGGGAAGAACACACCTTTCTCCTGGAGACCAGGGTGAATACATGTATTACGCTTATACCCAGCACTATATTGTTGTATGTAAGTTTCCCTAACAGAATATACCTCAGGAGAGAAAAGCAGCTTTCTTATTAGTCATGAAGACCCTTCACCAAACTATCCCTAAACTAGAAGTAACACAAGCTCACAGGCAAACTTTCTGCTTATTTCTATTTGGTCCTTTGTGCTCTCTCTCCTTCCCTAAACTTTCTCCCATTTAGCAACTCAGAATCTTGGATACCTGTATACACAGAGTGAACTGGAAAACTTTGTCTTCAAGCTATTTTTGGAGCAAACAGCATGCATAGAAATATTGGGAAGTTTCCTCTAAAATGCTAAAGTAAATTTTAGCTTTTTAAATTTTTTTTTAAGTTCTAAAAGCTTTTTAAAAGTTGTCTGTAGTTTTATTCTCTCGGCAAGAAGCTTCTTAGCCTATAGTGTAACACCACAAATTTTAAGATCTTTTTTTCAAAAGCCCATTTTTCAAGGTCATTATCCCTAGAGCACATGTCATAGCATCAGTGAGAGGGCTGTGTTCTGCTTCCTTCCCCAAAGCACAACTTTTTGTTCCGAGGCCATGTAAAAATGCCCTTCTCTGGAGTGTCCCCAGGCCTCATTTTCTCTGTTACTTCACCTCTGTCAATCAAATTTAAACTATTGTCTCAGCCTCTAGGACTTTGTATTTAATATTTTATTATGATATTTTAATATGGCAATATAGTCATTTTTATTTTAAAGTATTACCAGAGTTTAAATGTTTTTGGTTACATGGGTTACCTTTGTAGTACTTGAGTCAGGGTTAGAAGGGTGCTCATCAGCCAGATAGTGTTCATTTTATCCATTAAGAAGGTTTTTTCCCATCCCCTGCTCTCTCCTCCCCCCTGCTTGATTTCCACAGTTTTACTTCCCTCTGTGCAATGTGTGCTCATCAGTTAGTTCCAATTTAATAAGGAGTACACGTGGTGTTTGTTTTTCCATTCTTGAGATATTTTACTTAGGATAATGGTCTTCAGTTCCATCCAAATAATTGCAAAAAGCATTAAGTCATTCTTCTTCATTGCTAAATAGTATTCCATGGTGTACATACACCACATTTTGTTAATCCACTCATGAATTGAAGGGTACTTGGGTTGATTCCACATCATTACAATTGTGAACTATGCTGTAATAAACATTTGAGTGCAGGTGTCTTTTTGATAAAATTATTTCTTTTCCTCTGGCTGAATACCTGGTAGTGGAATTATTAGATCAAATGGTAGGTCTACTTTTAGTTCTTTGAGGAATCTCTGTACTATTTCCATAGAAGTTGTGCTACTTTACAGTTCTACCAAAGTACATAAGAATCCCTTTCTCTCTGCATCCACGCCAGTATCTATTGTTTTTGTATTTTTAATGAAAGCTATTCTAACAGGGATAAAGTCGTGTCTCTTTGTAGTTTTAATTTGCATCTCCCTGATGGTTAGTGATGTTGAGCATTTTTCCCAATGCTTAGTGGCCATTTTTCTATCTTTTGAGAAGCTTCTGTTCATCTCTTTTTTTTCTACTTGTTAGTGCGGTGGCTTGATTTTTTTCTTGCTGATTTACTCGTGGATTTTGGTTATTAGCCCTTTATCAGATATACAGGTTGCAAATATTTCCTCCCATTCTGTAGGTTGTCTTTTTGTTCTGTTGATTATTTCCTTGGCCATACAGAATCTTTTTAATCTAATCACTCTTGTTTATTTATGTTGTTGCTGTGATTGTCACTGGGATCTTCTTCATAAATTCTTTGCCTAGGCCAATATCTAGAAAAGTTTTTCAAATATTATCTTCTAGAATTCTTATGCTTTCAGGCTTTGCACTTAAATCTTTTATCTATCTTGAATTAATTTTTGTGAGTGTAAGAGATATGAATCCTGTTTCATTCTTCTGCATGACTATCTAATTTTCCCAACACCATTTATTGAACAGGGATTCTTTTCCCCAGTGTATGTTATCTGCTTTCCAAAGATCAGATGGTTCTATGTGGATGGTTTTATATCTGGGTTTTTCTATTCTGTTTCATTGATCTATGTCTCTATTAAAAGAGTTCAAATACACAAAGCAATCTTGAACAAAATGAAAACAAATCTGAAGGCATCATATTATCAGACTTCAAACTATACTACAAGGCTATAATAACCAAAACAGCACGGCATTGGCATAGCAATTTTATTTTATAAATATTTATTAATAATTTATTAGACACATACAATGAGTATGTATATGTCACAGACAGGTAAACGTTCATGTACTTACAAAATGTTTTGATTTAGTGGAGGAAATATGATGATTAACAGACATCATAGTATAGTGAGAAATATGCCATTAATATAGTAGAATAAGGACAAGGAGTGGTGGTAGTCATGGGGTAGACCTAGAGAAGGAAACAATCAGAAAAGAGTTCTTTGAAGAGATGGTTTCTATGTTGAAAGCTTATAGATGATGAGGACACTGTCAGGTGAAGAGCTGGAGGTAAGTGCTGGGTGGAAGGAGGAGACAGTTTAGCCAAGGGGAACATCACATTCAGGATCAGGAAAATAGACAGAGAAGGAAAGCAGCTCTGCTGCTGGGAAGTCAAATTTGATTTAGAATTTCTGGGAGAAATGAGCCTGGAGTGGAGAGAGCAGGATACTAAACCACATAGGGAGTTTATACTTTACCCCCGAGGCAATGTGTAACCACTGATGAAGTTCAGACAGCAAGTGATGAGATTTTAGTTATATTTTAGAATGATGACTCTGTCTGAAATAGTGCAATCGAGTGAAAGGGAATGTTTTAAAGTCAGAGAGACCTGCTTGAAAGGCTCCTGGTATTGTACAGGCCATTTATTTGTGGCCTAAACAAAAGTTGTAGGAGTCTAAATAGAAAACGTAATGGTGCTTCCCAGAAATTTTTAGGAAATTGTGATCACTTTCATATTGGGCAACTGGGTCAGTCCTCAAATGCTGTTAACTAACATAGGGGCAGAGGAGGATAAGTAAGTTGAAGGGAGCCAAAAGCGGATGGGTTCAGATTAAGCATGTCAGTTTTTAGGTGTGGAGTAATCATTGGAGATGTTCAGTTTTAAAAAAGTGGACATGCATACAGAGTGCAAGAGAATAACCTAGGAAGGAGGTTAGGAAGGATTTATAGTTTGAGAGTCAATAGCAGAAATAAAATTCATGCCTCAGGAGAGTATAAAGCATTTAGAGATAATGTATAGGGTAAGAAAACTAAGAAAGACCACGTACAACTCATCATCTTCTATGCATTCATTCATGTTCCTCATATTTGTTGAGTATAATAGTTATGTGAGTTACCATGGAAAGAAAACAATGTATTCTATATTAGAAACTGAGCCGGAGGGGTAGCTTAAAAGATAACACTGCTGTTATCAGTAAAAACTAAGCGTAGTTCTGACTTATGGTTCAGAATTCCTTCTGAAGGTGTTTATCTCAGGTTTAGATAAGACACTCTGCGGAACTAGTGGAAACTTCAGAATCCTCATTATTCAATCCCTGTACCTTCATTTTTCTTTCTTTCTTTGTTTTTGTATTTGCTTAAAGGTCTATACTTTGCCAGTGTCAATGGGCACCGTAACTCTCCTCAGGTAATGTGTAACATGTTCTAAGTCCAACTATCCTTTACTCCTAACAGTCTACTTAAAAAAAAAAATTCAATGGTATCCTTTATACAAACAAATAAAGCAGAATTTTGTATATAGTCCTTCTGGAAAACAAAGAGATCCATACTTCCTATAGCAAACTTGTAAATAAATAATGGAGACGGTTCTGTCTCTGTTCTCACCCTAGTGCTTCCAGATAAATACCTCCTGGTGACCTAAACAGGCCCCTTTTTCTGTGGCCCCAGCCTGGAGGAGATTACTTGTATTTATGTTTATGGCTTCTACTCTTCATAAACCCCGTAAATCAAGAAAGCACAGGGCACATAGAACTCCCAGGCCCCTACCTTCTTGTTTGAGTTTAATTTAGCACCAACTTGGTGTGATGTGATTCTGTGAGTTTTTATAGTTTTTCTTTATTTGCTTGAACTAAAGATTTACACATAAAATATCAAATTTTTTTTTTCACACCATCTTTCATTTCGCTCAAGTGTACCAGTCGTACCAGTGTGTTTTTATTGTCCCCTTATGAAGTGATTGTGCAATTCCTGATATCACGTCTCAATAGGATTTCTGTGATTATTCTGATGATTCCTCAGCATCATTCTTGGTTTCCTAGCAGTCATAACTCTTTAGCTTGTCGCCTTTATTGCTATTGTTTCTTTAACCAGGAACCATTAACTCCTCCAAAGCAAAGACTGCCTTATTTTTGTGTGCCTGGCATCTGTGCAGTGCCCAGCATGCAAGAACCTTGCAATAAATGATTATTCAAAGGAGAAATGTGGGAAGGAATGAAAGAAGGCATGCTTGATCATTAAAACTAGCCTGTATTATCTTCAGATCAGTATTATTCAAAATTCTAAAAAATGCCCATTTGTAAAGGTATAAATGGAAAATCCTAAGTTAAAACAATTAATTTACAATAACAGAAAAATTATAAAATATCTATGAATAAATCTAATGAAAGTTGTATAAGACTACTATATAGAAAATTGCAAAATTCATAGAAATCAAGGAAGATTTAAATAAATAACAGGATTACTATGTTCATGCATCGGAATATTCAATGTTTTAAAAATATCTGTTCTTCCTAAGTTCATCTATAAATTCAATATAATCTCATCTAAAATACTAGCAGGTATTTTGTGGAAATTGATGAGTTAATCCTAAAATATATTTAAAAATGCAAAGGCCAAAAATAGCCCTGCATAAAGATTACTACAAAAAGTCAAGCCTTATAATAAAGTTATTATATTTTTTAAGGTATGATATTAACTCAAGGATAAACATAGAGAACATGAAAAAGAAATGCACATCCAGAAACTGACCCATAATTAGAACTATCACCTGATTTATGACAAGGGTGACATAGCAGGGAAAGGATGGGGGTTTTACATAAATAATTTGCAGTCAGTTGAACATCTGTATGGAAAACAGTGAATCATTTTTTGGGTGTCCCACCCCAAAAAGTATTATATTCTATTACAGATGTACAAGGTCTGACATTGAAGTTTGCAAACTTGCCACCATGCACTTACATTGGCAGCAGTGTACAAACAACTTGGTCAGGGTTCATGACCTTGGTGTATCAGTGTCCTACACAGCTATGTTCCAATCTGTGTGTGGCAGTCTCTTGCTGAGTGGCACCCGTTATTGCTGTTGTGTGTTTTTGTTGCCCTTGGAAGATTGTTAGAACTTGAATTAGAGCAAGGAACAAACTTTAAATTTCTTGTTAAACTTAGAAAGAGTGGAAGTGGAATCAGGAGCATGTTAGTCCAAGTTGGTAGGGATAATGCCATGAAGAAACAGCAGTGTACAAATGGATTGAATGTTTTTCTAAAGGAAGAAAAAACATCACTGCTGAAGAAAGGTCAGGAGGCCAATAATGAGCAGAACTGATGAAAACATTGTAAAAGTTCATTGAATTGTGTATTAAAATTATTGACAGAATATGAGCAGCATAACAGAGCAAGTAAACATCAACAGAGAAATAGGTAGGAAAATCTTAACTGAAAATCATGGCATGAGAAAGGTGTGTGCAAAAATGGTCCTGAAGGAGCTCACAGATGAACAAAAGCCAGGAGCTCACACAGCAATGTCTGTGAGGAGCTGTTAGCCAATAAACAGGTAACTGTATTGGAACACACTCCCTACTCACCTAATCTGGCCCCAATCACTTTTTTCTTTACTCGAAGACAAAGGAAATATTGAAAAGAAGACATTTTGATGACATTCAGGACATCGAGAATAATATGACAACAGCTATGATGGGTGTCCCAGAAAACAAGTTCCAAAATTGCTTTGAAGAATGAACTTAGCTCTGGCCTCAGTGCAGAGAGTACACTGAAGGTAACAGTGATATTCAGGATGGGGTATGTAGCACTTTTTCGAGGATGAGTTTGTGAACTTAATTGTTATACCTGTTATAAGGATCTAAATGTAAAAGTAAAATAAAAGTTCTGTTTTTAAAAAAATAAAAAAAACTTGAAAACCTTAAGTCAAGCAAAGATTACTTAAAGAAGGTAGGAAATTCACTAGCCATAAAAATACATAAATTAAACCTCCCTGCTAAATCAAAAATTTATATTAATCAGAATATGATTAAGAACTGTAAAGGAAATACATATGTGGTAAACTGGCAGAAAATATTTAATAGACATGTACTAAACCAAGAATACAGTATTTGATTTCCAAGATACATGAGAACTCCTATAAATCAATGAGAAAATGGTAGACAATGGAATAAAAAAAAATGGCCAAAAGTTTTGAAAAGACATTCTATGAATGAGGATATCCATGTGGCTAATAAACACATGAAAGATATTTGATTTCAATAATCATCAGGGAAATACCAACTTAACCACAATGATAGACCATCTCCATACATAGGAGAACGGTTAAAATGAAAAAGACAATACCATATTGACAGAGATCTGGAAGTAACTGCAACCCTTTTACATGTGTACTGCTACTGGGAAGGCAAATAAGTTCCTCCAGTTCAGAAAACTGCGAGTATCTTATGAACCTGCGTGTATTCAAATTCAGTGACCCAGCATTTGAGAAGTGCATAACCCACAAAAACTACTGTCATAGAGTGGATTGCAACCTCCCCAAATTCATATTCTTAGCCCAAAATTTGAAGTCTTAACCCCCAATATGATTCTCTTTATTTGGAGCTAGGGCTTTCAAGGAGGTAATTAATATTAAATAAGTAATAAGGATGGGGCCCTAATTCAGCAGAAACGGTGTCGTTGTAAGAAGAGGAAGAGTCACCAGGAACAGGAGCACAGAGACAAGAATGTGTGAGGACACAGTGAGAGGAGGGCCATCTACAAACGAAGGAGAGAGACTCCTAGAAAAACCCAACTGCTGACCCATTACCTTTACACGTGTGGTCTCCAAAGCTGTAAGAAAATAAATTTCTGTTCTTTAAATAGTGCAGTCTTCCCTATTTTGTTATGACTGCCTTAGTTTACTAATACAAATTTATTCAGATGTTCACAGAAAGATTTGTACTAGAATGCTCCTACCCACACTACTGAGAATCACGAAAATCTGGTAATAGTCCAGATTCCCATCTGGTATAAATTATATAAAAAACCACATTTATTTATACAACAGAATATAATTTGGCAGTGAAAACGCGCAGATTACAGCTAGACACAGCAAAATGAATAAATAACACAAACAAATTGAGCAAAAGGAACTAAGTACCAAAGAGTACGTGACGAATGATTCCATTCATATAAAATAATGATGAATCTGCAAAAATGGCTCGTGTTAGAAATCAGGGGACTGGTTACCCTTGGGGGCCAGTAACAGGAAGGGAGGGTAAGGGGGCTTTCTGAGGTGCTGCTAATATCTTGAGTCTCTATTTCAGTAGGCACTGGTTACGTGCATATGTCTCCTTTATGAAATGTCATTGAACTTACCAATTAATGCAGTTGGAGGTAGGTATATTATACTTCACTAACAACAAGCAAGTGATAGATCTGGGATTCAGACCCAGGCTTCCAGGCTCCAAATCTCTTAGCTTCTCATTACACTGAGAGGTGGTTTTATGAAGTATATGGTCCTATGAAACAGTCTTAGACATTTGGGTGTGTTCCTCTGTCATAATCTCTACCAATAATTCATGTCATTAAAGATGTAAAACTTTTGCTGTGACTAAACAGTTATGTGTAGTAAGCTTCTCTTTACTGAACCTCCTCTTCCTTTTCTTTTCAGAACATTTTTGTTCTCCCCAATTCAGAGAGCAAGCATCTTCTGCACTCATCATTTTCTCCTGGAAAGCTCAGAAGCTGGCAAGGTTTTGCTGCTCACAAAACACTGTTCATGCTTACACTGACTTAAAGTGTCCCATGCTGAGTCCTGGGAATTTTGCAAAGCCCATGGCTTTAAAAGTTCTCAGAGACCATTTAACCTTTAGTTCATCAAATGCATCCAAATTCTAAGGTATAGAAAGAAGTCCTGCATGGGTTTCTCTTCTTACTTTTAGCTTGTAACTTTCCATTCAAATCTCCCAAGTAGTTACACTTTCACCTAATAATTTTCTTTTTGCATTAACCATTTTTGTTCCATAATGAAGTCATCTGAGGTCATCATTTCTCAAGTGTGGCACAAGCCAAAGGAAGAGCCCCCATTCTGTTAGGCTTATCAAAAATCAAATGGTGATGCATGGCTGGGTCCACCACTAGATTCTCTATTCTATTCCATGGATCTATATCTCTATTTTATGCCACTACATGTTGTTTTGATGGCAGTAGACTTCTACAATTTGAAGTCTGATAACACGAGGCCTCCAGATTTGCTTTTATTTCTTAAAACTGCATTGCCTATTCTGGATATATTCTGGTTTCATATAAAATGAAGTCTTTTTTTTTTAATTTCCTCGAAGTACAGTGGTGTTGGTGCCTTGATGGGAATTGCATTAAATCTGTAGATTATTTTGCACAGGATGGACATTTTAACAATGATGATTCTTCACAGCCATGAGCATGATATTTTCTTTGATATGTTAACATCTTCTGCTATTTCTTTTCTCATGGTTTTATCATTCTCTTTATAGAAATCTTTCATGTTATTCGTTAGTTTTATTTCCAGCTATTTAATTTTCTTTGAAGCTACTATGAGGGGTAATGTGTCTTTGATTTTATTTTCAGCTTGACTGTTTTTGGCATATATGAAGGCTACTGATTTGTGGACAATCATTGTGTATCCCAAGATATTACTGTATTTCTTATCATTTTACAGGAAGCTTGTGCTTGAGTTCCTGGGGTGTTCCAACTATAAGATCATAAGATTAGCAAACAGTGAGAGTTTGACCTTCTCTGTCCCCATCTGAATACTCTTGATATTCTTCTTTTGTCTGATTGTATTGGTCTTCCAGTGCTATGTTGAAAAGCAGTGGTGATAGTGGAAATCTTTGTTGGGTTCTATTTCTAAATGGAAATGCCTTAAATTTCACTTCATTCAAAGTGGTTTTGGCTATGTGATTGTTGCAGATGGCCTCTATCAGTTTAAGAAATATTCTGTCTATCACCTAACTCCAGTAAGATTAGCCCATATCACAAAATCCCAAAGCCAGAGTTGCTGGCGTGGATGTGGAGAAAAGGGAACACTTCTACATTGCTGGCGGGAATGCAAATTAATACATTCCTTTTGGAAAGTAATCTGGAGAACACTTAGGGATCTAAAAATAGACCTGCCATTCGATCCTACAGTTCCATTATTAGGTATATACCCAGAAGATAAAAAACCACATTACAATAAAGATGTTTGTATCAGAATGTTTATTGCAGCCCAATTCATAATTGCCAGATCATGGAAGAAGCCCAAGTGTCCATCAATCCACGAATGGATCAATAAACTGT
>CAUYQV010014800.1:0-13961 GCA_963574575.1 Galagoides demidoff | reverse complement strand
AATTGACAGGAGGGGCATCAGAAAGCATTTTCATGGATAAAATGTGGACTGGCTACAAATATTGTAAAGGTGCCTCTACTCTTGCATGAATGTGGTGTTAGAGTGAGCCTGGCTTAGCCCCACTTAGAGAGGTGCTGGGTGTAGGGTCTTTGTTGAGCTCTGTGCCCTGGCAGGTGCCAAAGATTCAGCCACTAACAAAACTGGAATTTAGACTGATTCTGCTTCTGGGGCTTCTGTGCTTTCGTGACTACTTATTCAGAGATGTTTGTGCATGTGTCAGAATTGCAAATGAGATCTGCCTTCATTTTCCACCCAGGAAAGGTGGCTGGAGAGGGGAACTGTGGCTCTCATGTACCTCTAGCCACTAGGATTGCCATTATCTATCAAAAAAGAACCCGGCAGTGGTCAGCAGCCACGTCTGAATGGGCAACTGTCCTACTGGCTGTGGTTACTGGGCGCTGAGGGAGACAGTGGCCTGGGCAGGGCCAGTCAGGTCTTTTCTGCTGCCAGTTTAGAATTAAGACTGATAAATATTAACCTTGGGCTCTACTTGTTGCTGAGGCTGAGGTCATGGAAACCCAGGAGCGGTGTGGAGGTCATCTGGATAGACAGGAAAGTAAGGTGGCCTACCAAAAAGAAAAAAGTGGGACATGCAGGCACAGAAGCAGGGGCAGCGACCACCGGGACCCCCGAGAATGAGAATGTGAAGAACAGGAGAGACTGCAGGACACCCCACAGCTCCCCGGCTTCCTAGGGATCATTTGACTGATCTTCCTGCCCTGAGCTTCCAGGATAACATCCCCGAGTATTCCTACAATAAATTACTCCTTATTATTGCTTAAGAGTGTTTCAAGTGGCTTCTGTTACTTTAACCCAAAGAACCTGGACATAATTCAACAGGATGCTGGACTGTGTAGAAATACCTTCTAATAGTCTGTATATCTGTAGACGCCATTAAGATCCATCATTTCCCCCAAGCCCATCCCCCTCTCTGTCTCCCACACTCACTCCCGGGCTCAGTCCAGCTGACAGGCTGCACCTTCTCACTTCCCTACGTGCCTCAGAAGCACATTTCTCAGACTCCATAATAGCTTGGAGTAGGTTTTAAACAGACTGAATGGGAAAAAATACTGCTAACTCGTTCTTTGAGGGGAAGTCACTTTCTTATAAGTCAGTTAAGTCCCAGGACAAGTTTCTGCAGCAGACCACACAAACTGTAAGAAACGAGCCGCATGTTAAGAGTGGTTTGGCTCTGTCTTCCTCCCTTACTTCCTTCAACAGACGTTCCTTGGGCCTTCCATGTGTGAATTGGAAGGTGAGATTCAGCCCCTGTTAATCAGACCCATGGTGGTCTCTTGACTCTGATGTGCTACCTTTATTTCTCAGTTCTATTTTTGTTTTCCCAATTTTCCTTGGGAAAATTGCACACAGTGAAATGAGACCAAGGAGGGGAATGAGTGAAATCAAGCCCACTTCTGGTGGGTGCCTGGCAGATCCAAGGTGAGAACCTTTATAAGCCCAGAGAACCACGTGCCCCACGGACTCCAGGTCAGCACATTTCTGCAGAATTAAATAGTGGGAAACGTCTTTTGGTTAAACATGGCAGTATGAACCCTCTCACCTCCAAAAACCCAACTAAAAACTCTAGTAGAGGAATAAAAAGGTACAAATGTGTAAAAACAGATGCACTGGAAGAGGCGCCATACAGAGTTTGAAATGGCAGCTGGAAAACAGATGGAGAGGTGGTGACTGGCTCAGTCTTCAGAGGGCGTACTGAGGAGTGAGCTATGTCCACTCCCTCTCCAGCCGGCAGAACCTGGGGAGGCTGAGCTTCTGTGGCACCAGGTGCTGCAAGAGGCAGGGAGGACCTGATTCACTAAACACAGGAGGTTGCTTGAAGTCTGGGGATTAGATCCCCTGAGCATCCTCCCCAGCTATGCAGCCAGACAATTCCTCTCCTTCCCCTTCCTCTGCCACCTGCTTGCATAAGGCTGGAAGTTTTTCTCCAGAGGTATTGAACCAAGAGGCTCTGGACCCAGCCACATTAGCACAGGGGAGGGCAGAAGTGAGCTTTGGGGCCATACTGGAGAAAAGTGAAAGTCAGCACCAATGATGAATCTGCCACCCAGCCTTTGCCTCTGTGGCAGCGGCAGAGAGCAGGGTTCTGCCTTGTAACAACTGAGCAGCTACAGAGAAGGGATCTGTTGGAAAAGCCATATAAGGTTCCGCCCTGAAAAGGCTGCCTCACCCCTGGGTTTCTGTCAGTGAAATTCACCAGCTAATAAGTCTGCCCATGCCCCTCAAAGTAAAGCCGAGCATCAGAATATTTGGATGAATGGACATCTCTGGGTCACCTGATTCTGGAGGGAAGGCTCCAACATACAAAAGACCAATATCATTCAACCGGGAAAAAAGATTTAGGAGGAAACTGAAACAATGCAAGGGAATGCAATAAACTCTATAAACACCTCCAAAACGTATTTACTATTCTTAGGGTGATAAGAGATGGTGCTGTACACATTAATCTAAAGCAGAATGCTTTAATTCAGGAATAATCAAAGAACAAAAAGGGAGATCTCTTAGAAGTTAAAAACAGAAGAGCTAAAAGAAGCTTTGGCAGATCAACTGGGAGAATCTCCCACAAGAATGAACAAAAAAGAGAAGGTCAATAGGGAAGAAATGATCAGAAAATAAAAGGATTGGTCCAGGAGGGCCAACATTCACTTCCTAGGAATTCCAGAAAGAGAGAATAAAGAAAATGACTGTCAAAGAACTGGTAAAGAAACAATACCAGAAAATTTCCTGTGAACTTGAAAAGATCCACCCCAGGTTACACCATTTTGAAATTTCAGAATCAGTGAATAGGGCCAGCGACAGTGGCTGAAGCCTGTCATTAGAGCTACTTGGGAGGCTGGGGCAGGAGTATCGCCTGAGGCTGGGAGTTTGAGGCTGTAGTGGGGCAACTGACCACATCTGTGAATAGCTACTGCACTCCTGCCTCTAAGAAAAGAAGAAAGCTAGAAGTGTGAATAAAGAGAAGACCCTAAACATTTCCCTAGAGGAATAAAACAGGTCTGCTCAAAGGAACAGGAATTAGAATGGCCCAGGACTTCAGCAACCCTGGACAGCGAAAGACAAAGGAAATGAAATCGCAGTGTGCTTCTGTCCTTAGTGTTGAACAATGTCTAATAACAGAAACACAGGGTGTTGATTTAACCAAAAATTATTATTTATCCATGTTGAGAATATGAGGGAAGGCAAAATAGGGAGGAAGGTGTAAGAGGCTGTTAGCATAATGGGAAGCCAATGACCAATGTCCCCAGTGGATAAATCAGCAGCAGGATAAGCACCGTGTCTAGAAAGCTGAAGGAGAAAATAAGAAACAGCTAAAACTGGCTCGGTGCCTGTGGCTCAAGTGGCTAAGGTGCCAGCCACATACACCTAAGGTAGCAGTTTCGAATTCAGCCTGGGCCCGCCAAACAACAATGATGGCTGCAACCCCCAAATAGCCAGGTGTTGTGGCAGATGCCTGTGGTCCCAGCTACTTGGAAGGCTGAAACAGGAGACTCACTTGAGCCCAGGAGTTGGAGGTTGCTGTGAGCTGTGATGCCATGGCACTCTACCCAGGGGGATAGCTTGAGGCTCTGTCTCAAAAAAAAAAAAAAGAAGGAAACAGCTTAAACGGGACAGGTCAGGGGAGGGGAGCAAAAGACTACCTTTGCCTTCTTCATTATAAGACTTAGGCAGCATCTGTGGCTCAAAGGAGTAGGGCACGGGCCCCATATGCTGGAGGTGGTGGGTTCAAACCCAGCCCTGGCCAAAAAAACTGTAAAAACAAATAAAAAAAAAAACTTAGGTTGTTGGACTTTCTAAACTCCTTGCAAGTATATGAGAACATCCTTGTGAGGACCTTGTAAACATAGCCTATTTCCTTTTTTCCATTCCCTGGTCTGGTTGCTTTGCCTTCTTGGGGATGCAGGCTGACCCTAGCTCTTCATAACTTCTTCGTTGTTGGGGGACCTGGGTTCCCCTAGCTTGGGGATATAAGGACTTGACTCATGGAAGAACAGACTTACATAATGTAAGAATAATAATAAGTCTCCAGTGTGGCTTTGTGCCTCAGCTCCCATAGGCGTATAAAATACATGAACATTGTTCTTTGTTCCATGGAGATATTTATGCAAAGTTCTTTCCCCTCTCAGTGTTTATCTTTTGGCTGGAGTTGTTAGAGGAATGGACTCAGGTGGTGACTAGCAGCTGAGTCTCATTGTTCCCCCCTCCCTTGGCGACTCCACCCTGAGCCTGTAGCTTTACAGGCCAATGGGGTAAAGCCAACCTTGCCTTTGATGTCCTCCTGGTTGTCAGTTTTTTTTTCTCCATATTAACATGAACTTGGGCTTGTAAAAAAGCAGTGCAGGACAATTATGTCATGAAGAATGAAAGTTGGGAGTTAAATGCAATGGAAATTAATCCTTGCAAAAGTTGGGGTTAGTAGGAGAAGCCAAATTAGACAATAGACTGAGACTGACATGGTTCTTTACTACCGTTTTGTTCTGTTGGGGTTTTGGATTCTAAGCTCTGGCAGCTTTCGGATTTAGACTTTAATAGACAGACCCCTTGGAGGAGCCACAGCTCAGGGAAAAGAAGGAATTAAAATACTGGTATATGCTGCAGATCCTTTTTCTCTGGGGTTTGCGTGCTCACCTCTAGGAGAGGTGTCTCCGCCTTATAAATCACAAATTCCTGGAGCGCCTGTAACAGGGTAGCTTCCTGGGCCCTTTTCATCTGCTGCTGTTGGAGGGAGGAGAGGAGGGCGCTGTCAGCAGTTGCTGCCAAAGATTAGTGACCCTCGGGAGCAGCAGAGTCTGCAGACCTCCCAGCAATGGAGCCGCCCTCTGCCAAGACACAGGCCTCCCTCCCCCTGCTCAGCTTCTGTCTCCTCCCCAGTGAGCTTCCTTCCGTTTCCCTCCAGGGCCTGAAAACCATTTTCCCTGACTGGGGGAAGAAGCCCGCATAGCCCCCGGCCTGCACATCCTGAATCTCCCTTTTTCCTCCTCCTCCTCTTCATCAACTTTCACCTCCTTCTTCTCATCCCCCCTTTTCTCTCCCCTCACCCCCACACGATCTGATAAATACATTTTCCAGCTGAGTACTGAGTCCTTTAGGCAAAGTAGATGTGTGCCTTTATGATTTTGTTGAGGTTGGGGGAGGTGAGGAATTCTGATTTCCTAAATTTGTTTTATTTACAATCCTTCTGGTGATTTAAAAGAGAAAAACATCAGGACTGCCCTGGGATAAGATCCTCACTGAGCTTAATCAAGTGCACGCCAGTCTAGCTCAACCTCAAACCAGAGTGTGGGAGCAGAGCACTGGTGAAAGCTGTATTTATCTGATTAAGAACGCTCATTAACATTTGAAAAGCAAATCCTGCCTCACCCTGCTTCTACACGTCTGATTCCAAGAAGCCTGTCCAGGCCCTGAAGTTCTCTTCCAGAAGATTCCTCTTGTGGCTGTATTTCTGCACCTGCCAATGAAGTCAATCACCCTCAATTCTCGTACCATTCACTGTCTAGAAGATTCTAGGAGATGCTGGTGTTTTTTGGTGATGTTTGCACAAACAAAAGGACAGTGCTTTCAGTTGCTGCTCATCCAGAGGGGCTTTGGAATAAATTCCAACACATCCAGCTTGGATTTCAGACCCCCCTTCTCTTGCTGGGGCTGCACAATCTTCTTACCAGTAAGCTAAGCTTCTAATGTCAAGGAGGGATTTTACTGGCCAAAGTAAGTTTGCTTCTTGAAGAAAGAAGGTAAAACAATGTACCACTTTTTTACTTGAGAGGAAAAGAAACATTCAGTTTGCAGTTTGACTAAAATGTTGTGGTATTTAAAAGAAATATGATACCGTTTAGTGTTGCATTTCCATAGTATTGCCTGTAGAATACAAGCATTTTATTGTTCCTTACTTTATATGAAGGAATCAGGAATAAGAGCGGTTATTATTGGTTTATACAATAACATATTTTAACCATAGAGGGAGACATATTGCCTGGGGTACCCCAGGATCCTAGTTCTACAGGAACATATTTTGAGAAGCCCTGTCACTTAGACTGTAAGTCACAAAATTGGACAGGGTCTGAACGCTCACAAGTTCCAACCCCTTGTGTTCTAGAGGGAAGACTGGTTCAGAGACCCAGAGAGGTTCTCCTAGGCTCCTGCAGCTCACCAGATCTTGGTCCTGGGTCCCCTAGGAGCTCTGCCCGCCCAGCAGCCTTGGGAGATCTCTGACTCATTCATTTCCTGCCCTCTCCCTCGCCCAGTCCTCCCCACGTGCTGCTTCCTCCCAGGCGTCTGTTCTTATTCTCACCTTAAACCTTAACTGAGGTTCTTCCTTCTCTCTGATCTCATCCTACCTCTGGTCCTGCCCCTCTTTCCATCCTTCCTTACATTCTATAAAGTTGAATGGCACTGAAGTTATAGAAATGACCTTGGAATGCCCCTTTCCCTCTACCTGGTGAACTCCTACTCATTCTTCAAAACCTAACTTAATTTTTAAATTTTCTTCAAATTTTTCTGAGACTCCATCAAACTCAGTTATTTTCTCCTCCTCTTTAAATTTTATACACAAATGGAATGTATAGGGAGAGTGCCCATCACACAGTATTTAATTAATTTTGTTTGACTTCTAGTGGTTCCTCCACTAGAGCATAGGCTCTTTGGAGGCAGGCACCCTACCCCAATAGATCACTCTATCTTGTGTTCCTCTGTACCTAGCTTTTATTCTGTGTGTGTGGGGGGAGGGGGGAACCAAAATTTAGTGGCCTAAAACAAATAAAAAACAATTTAACAGTTATTCATGAATTTACAATGTGGCCAGGGCTTGGCAAATACAGCTCACCTGGGCTCCATGCAGCATTAGCTGGGGTAGCTCCACTGGGGCTGGAACATCTCTTCCCAGTATGACTCCCTCATCTGGCTGGCAAGGTGCTTGCTGCAAATTGTTAGCTCCTCTTGTGCAGGCTTCTTCATAGGCCAGTTTAGGCTTCCTCATGCAGTGATGTCTAAGTCCTAAAAGTGAGCATCTGAACACGTTTACACTGCTGGTGGGACTGCAAACTAATCCAACCTTTTTGGAAGGAAGTATGGAGAATCCTCAAAGAGCTCAAATTAGACCTCCCGTTTGATCCTGCAATCCCATTACTGGGCATCTACCCAGGAGAAAAAAAATCCTTGCACTAGACTGTTTATTGCAGCTCAATTTACAATCAACAAAATGTGGAAATAGGCCTGGTGCAGTGGCTCACGCCTATAATCCTAGCACTCTGGAGGGCGGAGGTGAGTGGATCATTTGAGCTCATGAGTTTGAGATTAGCCTAAGCAAGTACAAGACCTTGTCTCTGGAAAAAAAAAAAAAAAAAAAGCCGGGTATTGTGGTCGGTGCCTGTAGTCCCAGCTACTTGGGAGGTTGAAGTGAGGGGATTGTTTGAGCCCAAGATTGCTGTGAGCTATGATACCATGGCACTCTACCGGGGGCAAGAAAGTGAGACTCTGTCTCACAAAAAAATAATGTGGAAACAACCTAACTGCCCACTAACCCAGATATGGATTAACAAGCTGTGGTATAGGTATACCATGGAATACTACTCAGCCATAAAAAATATGGAGACTTTACAGCTTTTGTATTAACCTGGATGGAGTTGAAATACATTCTTCTTAGTAAAGTATCACCAGGATGGAAAGCAAGAATCCAATACTAATATGAAGCCAGGAGATGATCTAATACACACCCACATAAGAGAAAAATCTCAATTCAATTCAAGTTGGGGGGAGGTGGAATGAAGGAGCAAGGGAGAGAAGAGGTGGGAGGGGGAGGGGGTGCTCCCACATAATGGGCACAATGTTAGTGGGTAGGGCACACCTCTCAGGGGCAGGACACAATTATAAGACGGACTCTACCTAAAAGTGCAAACATAGTAACCTAATTCTTTGTACCCTCAAATTAATCTGAAACAATAAAAACTAATTAATTAAAAAATAATAAAAGAATAAAAGAAAAGTGAGCATCCCTAGAGAACCAGGCAGAGGAAGCTGTACTGCCTATTACGACCTGGCCTCGGAAGTCAAATATTGTCCCTTCTGCTATAGTCACAAGTCCACTCCGATGCCAGGAAATAGAGCCTACCTCTCCAAGGGAGGAGTGTCAGAGTCACTCTATGCCATGGGCATACAGGAGGGAAACTCTTGCTGGGACATGCAATCAGCCACATTAGCCCACAGCCTAAGACTCAGTAAAGGATTGATAGATGAATGGCGAAATGTATGAGTAAATAAATGGCTAAATAAAGTCAAATGTCTCAAACATCCGTAGAACTAGAAAGAGCAGTGTCTCCTAAGGGTTTTATATAACGTCTCTTGGATTCTCTCTTTTAGGTAAATATCTGTAATTTTCTCAATGATTTTGGATATATAAAAGTTTCTATATAATTGGGAAAGGAAATGGATTCAGAGAATCTCAAGATACTTTACTTTCTGAATTTTAAATGTTCACGGCAAGACACCAGTGTCTAGGGCATAGGGATGGAAGGAAGACTTATATTTAATTCCGTCTCTTTTGTATACTTTGAAATTTGCCCCATGTGCAAATCGTATACAAGTATCTATATTGTTAAGCTTTTAAAATTTAAAATATAGTGAAAAGAGTAGATGCAACTTTCAAATGGTTCAGAAAAAAACACAAAATGCATACAAAGATTGTGTCTATGTGTGTACATAAAGAGAGAGAAAAGATAAGCAAGTGAGCAAAATGTCGACAATTGGTTAATCTGGGTAAAGGGTGTACAGTTGTTCTCAGTACTATTAATATTTGTGCTTGCAACTTTTTTGTAAGTTTGACATTTTCCAAATAAAGTGTTTTTAAAAATCACAATGGAATGAAAATGGGCCACAGCTGCTGGGCCGCCAGCATAATGGCTTGTTTTGGGGGAAGAATCTTCTCAGCCGCTTTCTCCGTTACTTGGCTGGTACAAACTTAGGTTTTCATTCACACCCTTTAAAAATCATTTCTTGGAATAAATCCTTTGATGAGTTTCACAATAACAAAAATTAGAGAGAAAATCATGGTTAATGTAATAATTAATGATCTCAAAATCGGTAGACTCAAGTTCAGCCGGTGACATAGGAACAGTTTAAGCTTCCTCTGTGTGGAGTTCAGTCTTCTTAATATTTACATTAAAAATACCATAGGAGGGAAAGGGAAGGAAAGTCACATTTACTTTGCACTTCCTGAGACAGAGACGGTATAACGGCTTCTAAGTGCTTGCTCTCAAACCTATGAGGCAGATGTTCCTATCCCTGTTTCACAATTCAGGAAATGAAGACTCTCCCAGTGATGGTGTCAATTCTGATGTTCATGCTTTCAAGTAAGACAGTGTAGGCTGGGGTGGTGGCTCACACCTGTAATCCTCCACCTGTAAGCCCATTCTGAGAGGCCACAGCAGGGGGATCACTTCAGGCCAGGAGTTCAAGACCAACCTTGCCCAAGAGCAAGACCCCCATCTCTATAAAAAACAGAAAAATTAGCCAGGTGCGGTAGTGCGCACCTAGAGTCCCAGCTACTTGGGAGACTGAGGCAGGAAGATTGCTTGAGTTCACAAGTTCAAGGTGTTTGTGAGCTATGACGACACCACCGCATTCTAGTCTGAGTGACAGAGTGAAATATAGTCTAAAAACAAAAAACACTTCAACTTGACTGGCTCAAACAGCAGGAATGTTCAGTATTATTTCACATGACAAGAGGATGGGAGCAAGAAGAAAGTCCTGAGTGTGCACTAGGAATTCTGCACCTCATCCGTATGAAAGTAACTGAGTCCTTGCTCTTGCTCACAGAGAACTCCCATAAAGCTGGCAAGGTAGGCAGAACCCCAGTCTGGGAGTTTGGTCATTGTTCCCCATCAGCCGGTATTTTGTCTTTATAGGCACATGTGATTATTATTAAATGAACACGTGGCTTACAGATAGTTATTGAATATCTTATTGCTTTTTAAGAGAAATAATTATTTGTGTTTCAAAGCTTGATGTAGTTCCTCATCAAGATGGATATTATTTAAGTGGATCTACCTACAATTTATTGGTTGCATTTTGTATAATCTTACATCATTTTGCTTCTTGGCCATATTTTCAAATAGGGCAATTTTCTGGTCCTAAGAATCACTTTCATGTTAGAGCAAAACAGTTTGAGTCATTTTTAATACTTTATTAAAAATATTAAAAAATAAGAATTTCATCTATTTTTTTTGCAGATAGTTCTTTCCTTTGCATAAAAACTTTTGTTGGTCTTATGGAAAATAGATGGATTTAGAACTAGTACCACAACCCACCATTGACCTTGTTTAGAAGTTCATGTATGATATCCAATCAAATCTTTGATTTCTTTCCCGCAGGGTTTTCTGCAAGTTTCTCATTATTAGGCTCTAGCTTCGGTGTCTCTTCATTCCAATTTTCCTAAACTTGCACTATAGAAAGCACAGTGGACTAACAATCAGGAAATTTCAGTATTATTTTAGTTCAGCTATAATTTGCTCTGTCTTGTGGCTATAAAACCTGGGCCTCAGTTTTATAAAGCAAGGTGTTTGACTTGGGTCAGAGATCAAAAATGGTTTTGGTTTTTTTCCCCCTCTCAAGATCTGACTCTGATTGCTACTGACTGGCTAGATCACTTACTTGCATTTCTCAGACAAATCCTATTTGGTCATAATGTGTTAGACTTTTTATATATTGTTGGATTCGATTTGCTAAAACTGTGTTAAGAATTCTTGGCCCCCGGCTCGGCGCCTGTGGCTCAAGCGGCTAAGGTGCCAGTCACATACACCTAAGGTGGTGGGTTTGAATCCAGCCCGGACCCGCCAAACAACAATAATGGCTGCAACCAAAAAAAAAATAGTTGGGCGTTGTGGCGGGTGCCTGTAGTCCCAGCTACTTGGGGGAGCTGAGGCAGGAAACTCGCTTGAGCCCAGGAGTTGGAGGTTGCTGTGAGCAGTGAAGCCATAGCACTCTACCCAGGGGCTTAGCTTGAGGCTCTGTCTCAAAAAAAAAAAAAGAATTCTTGGCCTTGTTCATGAAGAATATAGGTCTGTAGTTTTCTTCTCTTATGTTTTTGGTTCTAGGATTTCCTGGATTTTGGTATCAGGCTGATTTGGGCCTCATAGATCACTCCTCTTTGATTTTCTGGGTGAGTTTGTGTAGAATTGGTATTATGTCTTCCTTACATGCTTGGTAAAATCCCCAAGTGAAGACATTTGAGTCTGAATGAAGCTTTTTGACTACAAATTCCATTTCTTTAATAGGGTTATTCAGTTTATCTGTTTCTTCTTGAGTAGGCTTTGTCAGGTGGGACTAAGGCAGGGTTTAGTCCAGGATTCATTAGTCTTCATATGACGAAGTTAAGACCCTTTTGAGGGTGTTTCCAGGCCTGTGTGAGCTCCCTCTCCTCCTTACTCCTCTAATGTTTTCAGGTGGTTCTTTCCCTAGCAGCAGTTCACTCTCATACATACACTGAACAGTCAGCTGAATATTTAGGGGGACTCTGCAGAGTTCCCTAGTCCTCTCTTTGTGCAGCTCTCTCCTCTCCTGCATTCTACCCTGTGGGCTCTAGCCTCTGAGGCCTCCCCTGTGGCCTCTACCCAGGGAGACAACTAGACTCCATTTGGGTTTTCCTCCTTACACTGTGGCCTGGAAACTCACTCAATGCAGTAGCTGGGGCAATCTTAGAACCTACCTTATCTGTTAACCCATCTTTCAGGAGTCACTCACCTTCATTGCCTGATGTCCAATATCTTAAGGACTATTGTTTTAAATAATTTTGTCTGGCTTTTTTAGTTGTTTTGAATAGGAGAATCAACCCAGCTTTTATTCCTCCATCTTGATCCATAGTGGAAGTCTCTAGACTAGATAATTTTTTAAAGTTTATTTAACATTTGATTTCAGATCTTTAAAATCACCTTCTTGGGGTGATTTAAGAAAAAGTTTGGATTGTAGTACGTTGAGCTCCATAGAGACAGCGCTGGGGCAAGTGAGAGCCGGACGGGCACTGGGCAACTCTGTGCCTCACTGAGGAAAAATAACTAAACATGGGCAAAGGAGATCCTAAGAAGCCGCGAGGCAAAATGTCATCATAGGCATTCTTTGTGCAAACTTGTCGGGAGGAGCACAAGAAGAAGCACCCAAATGCTTCAGTCAACTTCTCAGAGTTTTCTAAGAAGTGCTCAGAGAGGTGGAAGACCATGTCTGCTAAAGAGAAAGGAAAATGTGAAGATATGGCAAAGGTGGACAAGATCCGTTATGAAAGAGAAATGAAAACCTGTATCCCTCCTAAAGGGGAGACAAAAAAGAAGTTCAAGGATCCCAGTGCACCCAAGAGGCCTCCTTTGGCCTTCTTCTTGTTCTGTTCTGAGTATCACCCAAAAATCAAAGGAGACCATCCCGGCCTATCCATTGGTGAGGTTGCAAAGAAGCTGGGAGAGATGTGGCGTAACACTGCTGCGGGTGACAAGCAGCCTGAGGAAAAGAAGGCTGCAAAGCTGAAGGAAAAATACGAAAAGGATATTGCTGCAGACCCAGCTAAAGGAAAGCCTGATGTAGCAAAAAAGGGAGTCGTCAAGGCTGAAAAAAGCAAGAAAAAGAAGGAAGAGGAGGAAGATGATGAAGATGAAGAGGATGAAGAGGAGGAGGAAGATGAGGGGGATGAAGAGGGGGGGAGGTGAAGTACATGAAGATGAAGAAGAAGATGATGATGAATAAGTTGGTTCTAGCGCAGTTTTTTCCCTGTTTATAAAGCATTTAACTGCCCTGTACACAACTCACTCCTTTTAAAGAAAAAAATTGAAATGTAAGGCTATGTAAGATTTGTTTTTAAACTGTACAGTGTCCTTTTTTGTACAGTTAACACACTACCGAATGTGTCTTTAGATAGCCCTGTCCTGGTGGTATTTTCAATAGCCACTCACCTTGCCTGGTACAGTATGGGGGTTGTAAATTGGCATGGACATTTAAAGCAGGTTCTTGTTGGTGCACAGCACAAATTAGTTATATATGGGGATGGTAGTCTTTTCATCTTCAGTTGTCTCTGATGCAGCTTATATGAAATAATTGTTGTTCTGTTAACTGAATACCACTCTGTAATTGCAAAAAACAAAGTTGCAGCTGTTTTGTTGACATTCTGAATGCTTCTAAGTAAATACAATTTTTTTTATTAGTTCTGTTGTCCTTGTCATAGGTCTGAAATTTTTCTTCTTGAGGGGAAGCTAGTCTTTTGCACATGAATTACTACATTGTTTATCTTTTCATATAATTAGCTAAAAAAGCTTTTTGTCTACTCACCCTGCATATCATGATGGGGGTAATAAAAGTTAAATTGAGATAGTTTTCATCTACAACTGAAACTCCAAAGTTGATGACAAATTTACAAAGTGAAGAGTAAGCAATCTCCTTATAGCATGGGATTATTAGAATCAAACATTTTGAAAGTCTGTCCTTGAAGGACTAATAGAAAACTATGTTCTAATCTTTGCATGAGGACTCTATACTTTAACTCCCATTACCATGTAATGGCAATTATATTTTGCAGTTCCCATATTAAAGAAGACCTGAGAACGTATCCCCAAAAGCATGAGCATAAATACAAGACTGCCATACTGCATTTTTTGTTGACGTTAGTCCCGGCAAAGACTAAGAAAGTGCTGACTATAAATGTCTTTTCCCACTTACTCAAATATGAACTGCTCAGGAAACTTTAGATTCTCCGTTAAGAGTATCTTTAATTAATTGGGCCACTCTTTAAAATAATGCCACATTTAAAATTGGTTATATTTTCATGTATTGGGGTTTGCCCCTTTTTAAATCAAATTGATAGGAAAGAAGACGCTTAAACTTCGCATCTTAATACAAGTTATTCAATTCATTTGAATTTA
>CAUYQV010014799.1:0-12916 GCA_963574575.1 Galagoides demidoff | reverse complement strand
CAGGAAGTTCATGACTAACCAACTACTTTAGAGGAAACAAATGGTCAATGATGTCCTTCACCCGGGGAGGCAACAGTACCAAAGACAAAAATTAGGGAACAACTAGCCAAAAGGTACAAGACCACACCCAATGTCATCTTCGTATTTGGACTCAGAACTCACTTTGGTGGTGGGAAGACAACAGGCTTTGGCATGATTTACAATTCTTTGGATTATGCAAAGAAAAATGAACCCAAACATAGACTAGCAAGACATGGCCTGTATGAGAAGAAAAAGATGTCAAAGCAGCAAAAGGAACACAAGAACAGAAGAAAGTCAGGGGGACCGCAAAGGCTAAAGGTGCTGGCAAAAAGGCGAAGGAGTAAAGACTCTACAGTGATGTTATCTGCAGCCATGGTATAGATTTTTCACAAGAGGATTAATAAAGACTTTTCATGTGAAAAAAAAGAAAGGAAAAGAAAAAAGCAACACATTCTTCTTGGTAAAGTATCTCAAGAATGGAAAAGTATATATCCAATGTACTCAATACTACTACAAAACCAAAAATATATAAACAATTACATGCCCACATGAAAGAAAAAACACAAATATAGCCTACCAAGGGGGAGGGGAGAAGAGAGAGAAAAGGGATAAGGAGGGAGGGCAGTTGGTGAGATCTCACATAAGGTGCACAAACCTTATGTGACCCTTACGTGAGGTGTTCAGCACGCCCCCCTGGTGAAGGGCTCAACTACAACTTGAACTTTACTTTAGAAATGAAAACAATGTAACCTAAACATCTGTACCCTATTAATTTATAATAAAATAAATAAGAATCAAAAAACTTTTCAGAGTTTTCTGTGTAATGTTATATTTAGAATGTGTTTGGAAATGATGTGTAATTGAACATACATTTTAAAGAATGGAAAAATAAGGAGTAAGATTAGCTGCAGGCTTATAAAAGCTTTAGATTTATATATTTCATATTTTCTCAATTTTTAAAGTTATATATGTACCAAAACAAACAAAGGGTACATAAAAAGAAAAAAGTATGCATGTACATATGTGTGTATGTGTATATAAATAAGTTTTCCCCCAGATATGCTAAGAAACATCATTATTCTGGTTGTTCCTCTTCATAGCATTTTATAAAAATAGGTTTATTGGGACGTAATTCACATACATACAATTCACTCATTTGAAGTGTACATTGGATTCTTAGCATATTCAGAGTTGTGTGACCATTACCCCTATCAATTTTAGAACATTTCAACACCTCATAAAGAAATTCCACACCCATTAGCAGTCACATCTCATCTCCCCCCAACAACCCCTCTCCTCTCCAGTCGAGGCAAACATTAATCTACTTCTCTCTACCAATTTGCCTATTCTAAACGAGTCACATGAACAGAATCATCCAATATGTACTCTTTTGTGATTGGCTATTCTCTTAATACAATGTTTTCAAGGTCTTCATATCATTTTCAAATAGAAATATGATCAGCTTAAAATATATGTCACAGTTAAGAATACAGACTACAGTGCCAGACTGCCTGGATCTTTACCCTAGCTCCATCCCTTTATTAGAATTACAGGATTTAGAACAAGTTACTTAACTTCCTGTGCTTTAATTTCCTCATTTGTAAAATGGGGTTTTTTTTGGTTTTTCTTTTTTGAAACAGAGTCTCACTTTGTCGCCCTCAGTAGAGTGCCATGATGTCACAGCTCACAGCAACCTCAAACTCTTGGACTTAAGCAAAATTCTTAGCCTCCCAAGTAGCTGGGACTACAGGTGCCTACCACAATGCCTGGCTGTTTTAGAGAGGAGGTCTTGCTCTGGCTCAGGCTGGTCTCAAACTCATGAGTTCAGGCAATCCACTAGCCTTGGCCTCCTGGAGTGCTAGAATTAGAGGCATGAGCCACCGCGCCTGGCCGGTAAAACGGGTTTAATAATGGAATGTCTCTTAGTGTTTCAGTGAAATCCAAATGAGTTAATAATATACCTAAGCACTAAGAGTATCTCACAGGCGGTAAGCATCACACAGGCGGTACCTAGTATTGAAGAGAGAAGAGCTATAAATATACTTTGGCAAAATCTTTTTCATAGCATTGAGATGTGTTTTGGTATTTAATAAATTTCAACAATGATCCGCTCAGGAGGGGAAAAGGAGGAATGACTGCTAATGGATATAGGGTTTCTTTTTCTTTTTTGATAGAGTCTCACTTTGTCACCCTCAGTAGAGTTCCATGGTGTCATAGCTCACAGCAACCTCAAACTCTTGGGCTCAAGTGATTCTCCTGTCTCAGTCTCCAAGTAGCTGGGACCACAGGAGCCTACCACAATGCCCGTCTACTTTTAGAGACAGGGTCTCTCTCTTGCTCTGGCTGGTCTTGAACCTTGAGTTAAAGCAATCCACCCACCTTGGCTGCCCAAGTGCTAGGATTACAGGCATGAGCCACCACTCCTAGCTTAGGGTTTCTTTTTTATTTCCTTGTTTTATTTTTGAGACAGGGTCTGGCTGTGTTGTCCATGCTCCAGTGCCATGGTGTTAGCATAGCTCACTGCAACCTCAAACTCCTGGGCTCAACTGATACTCACACCTCAGCCTCCTGAGGAGCTGGGACTATAGGTGTGTGTCACCATATACAGCTAATATTTTTTATTTTTTGTAGAGATGGGATCTCACTATGTTACTCAGGCAGGTCTTAAACTCCTGGGCTCAAATGACCCACCTCAGCCTCCTAAAGTGCTAGGATTACTAGTGTGAGCCACCGTGCCCAGCCAGTACAAGGGATGGGGGATGGCAAAAGTGTTCTGGAATTAGTGGGGATGGTTGTACAACTTTGTGAATAGCCCCACCCCCCAAAAAAATAAAACTACCAAACTGTACATTTGAGTTTTATGGTATGTAAAATATCTCAACTAAAAAAAATTGTTTCAGGGCAGCGCCTGTGGCTCAAAGGAGTGGGTACCAGCCCCATATGCCAGAGGTGGCAGGTTCAAAACCAGCTCTAGCCAAAAACTGTAAAAAAAAAAAAAATTTTGTTTCAAAAATCTCCATACTTCAAGCAAAACAGTGAAGACATACATGAATACTCTGCTTTAAAAAAAGCCAATAATTTAAACAGCTTCCCTATTTTGCCACCCATACCCACCCCTGCCCCTGAAATTTTTCCTGCACTTCATGTGTTTTCTATACTTGTGTTTTATGCCTGCTATAGAGTAGGCATGGAGGGTAGGTAGTACAGTGATCGATTAAAAGAACATTGACTGGGTGGCTGATGTTATAGAAAAGAACAAATCTAAAAAGAGAAATCATATAATACTTGCTACTTAATTGTATTAAGTAATAGCTACATATATGCACATAACATTTAAGAACTCAGACTCAGGCGGCACCTGGGGCTCAAGGAGTAGGGCACCGGCCCCATATACCAGAGGTGGCGGGTTCAAACCTGGCTCTGGCCAAAAACTGCAAAAAAAAAAAAAAAAAAAAGCTCAGACTCTAGGCCTGGATTACAGGGTTATACCTGTAATCCTAGCATTCTAGGAAGCCAAGGCAGGTGCATTGCCTGAGCTCAGGAGTTCAAGACCAGCCTGAACAAGAGTGAGACCCCGTCTCTCAAAAATAACCGGGCACTGTGGCAGGCACCTATAATCCCAGCTACTTGGGAGCCTCAGATAAGAGAATCACTTGAGCCCAAGAGTTTGAGGTTGCTGTGAGCTGTGACACCATGGTACTATGCCAATGGTGACAAAGTGAAACTCTGTCTCAAGAAAAAAAAAAAGAAAGAAATAGAAAAAAGAACTCAGATTCTGCCAAAGGTGACAAAGTGAAACTCTGTCTCAAAAAAAAAAAGAAAAAAAAAGAAAAGAAAAAAGAGCACAGATTCTGAAGTCAGAATTAGTTTCAATTTCTGACTCTGTCAAGCTTTGTGAGCTTCCAAGTTCCATAGAATCCTCTGAACCTTAGCCTGTAAACTCATCTGTAAGCTAAAGATAATAACAGTAATTTCCTTCATGGAATGTTATGAAGATTAAATTTGATAATGTTAATAAAACATTTAACATACTTTCTGCAAACAGTAAGTAGTCAGTAAATGTCAGCTATGAGAACAGTGATGATAATGGCAGCAGAGGAAGAGGAGGACCGTCGTCATTACCCAGACTGACTGTAACATAAATAATGCAGATGAGGCAGCGGGCTCTGAGCACAGCTAACTTCTCAAAACTGCAACAGGCTCTCCTCACGAGAGGAAGGGGGAGTAATATGACTCTCTGTGGTTACTGGTCAGGAGGACACAGCAACTGACACACCCCTCTACTCTAAGCCCTAAATGATCTATGCATTCACAACAGACCACAAGGATTTGGCAGCAGTTTACAAATGAGATCCCTGCGTATGGATCCAAGAAAGTCTTTGCCAATGCCTTCCAGTAACAGAAAAGGGATATGGAATTAATTTATTTACTCTTCTACAAAAGATCCTGTACTTCTAGGAAAAACATTGGCACTATTGTTAAATCCTTTAAATACATCAAGCTATGATTCTCACCATCTTTTCTTTGGGACTACATACATACACATAACAGCTGTATGGCCTCCTAAATTGCTACCTATTACTTTTATCTCTATCCTATTTTCCATACTACAACTAGGATTATCTTTTTAAAAACTCTTTTCTTTTTAAGAGATGGTACTTACACCATCTTGCTATGTTGCCCAGGCTGGACTCAAACTCCTGGCCTCAAGAGATACTCCTGCTTTGTCCTCCCATGTAGCTGGAACTATAGGCACATGTCACCACGTCTAGCCTGAAGCATAATTTCATACTTCCCACTGCTTGAAGTTCCTCAAAGATAGTTCCCATCTATCACTTGTAGAAAGCGTCTAAAACTCCCTTACAGATTCTACAAAGCTCATCATGATCTGGTCCCTGCCCACAAGTTTGTTCCCATCTCCTGATAATCTCTACCCACCATATACCCTAAGTTCTAGCCTCAAGAATATTGGCAGTTTTTATAAGGCCACATGTACCTTTTCAACTATTCTTCCTTCTGCACACAAGAAAAACAACACAGGGGTGGCGCCTGTGGCTCAGGGAATAGGGCACTGGCCCCATATACCAGAGGTGGTGTGTTCAAACCCGGCCCCGGCCAAAAACTGCAAAAAATAAATAAATAAATAAATAACTCTATTAAAAAAAAAAGAAAGAAAGAAAAACATCACAGAATTGAGACATACCAGAGTAGTAGTTCTCTATATATAAAGTATACTACAGCTGGGTGCAGTGGCTCATGCCTGTAATCCCAGCACTTTGGGAGGCTGAGGAGGGAGAATTGCTTGAGCTCAAGAGTCTGAGACTTGCCTGACCGAGAGTGAGACCCCAACTCCTAAAAAATTGGAAAAACCCAGCCAGGCACTGCAGCAAGCGCCTGTAATCCCAGCAGCTTCCAGAGGCTGAGGCAGTGGGATGCCCATAGCCCGAGTCTGAGGTTGCAGTGAGCTATGACACCACTGAACTTTACTCGGGGACACAGGGTGGGACTCTGTCTCAACAACAACTAAAAAAAGTAAAGAAATAAAATTAAAAATAAGCAAGGAAATAAAAAAGAAAATGAAGTATATGACAGCATTAAATCACACATTATCACAATACACCAACAGACTGCTTTTCAAATACGTTCTCTCTTGTAATGTGGCCACCTGTGATCAGGTGTGAATATGAAGTGCTTGTTATTGTTAACTGACCCCTGCAAGGAAGAACAATCAGTTAACTAGCAAATCACTTCTGATTAACACTTTTATTGTGAATAATAATTGTATTTTTTTTAAGCATTTGAAAGTCACTAGAAGAGAATATTAACCAAGCCTGAATCCCACCTAGGGAATATAAGAATAAAGTTTGAACATACTGGAAAAATTCAACCCAAATATTTTCACTAATTTACAGATATCAATGTCTTTAATCAAGGCAAATCACTTATAATAAATTTAGTCAAAGTCTTTCTTTTTTTTAGTCTTGGTTTATTAATAACTATTTGACTATAAAACTAAATATAACATTGGCATACTTTTTTCTTACAACCTTCAAACCACTAAATAAATAAATCCAAACATAGCTTTATTCTTCAGCAGTGTTCATTGTTTTTACTTTTAATACTGGTTCACTGTCCTGTAAAACTTTCACAGTGGCCTAGCAGGTCAAAGCGACAAAACTAAGAGAAAACTAAAACTGGATTTTTTCATGTCTGCAGTGGTCCAGCTATTGTAATTACTGAATAACATTCAGACATGCAGCAAAAAGAACATGTGATGAAAACTACAGGTCTGAAAAACATGGCTGTTAGTATCGTGCTCCACAGTGCAGCTAGCTGCTCAGGAATACAGGACTCCAACAGGCACTAAGGCAGTCTGGTTTTAATGTAAACTCATTCTCCTCTTACTGACCCTAGGGATTCTCAGACCCTTCCTGATAAGCAGATCTAAACTGTAAGACAATAATATCCCAAGGAGGTTCTGGCACTGAGCCCCAGAAATCCTTAAAGCAACAAGCACTGTCTACAGATGAAAACCAAAGTACTTATTTTCTTCACAATTATCTTCCCTAACTCTAGGGAACATGAAAACGCCTTGCCAGAGAGAAGTTATAAAATTCCATCTGAGGCAGAATGTTTTTAAATGGAGATGGTCTGCTGTTGATAATGTCATTCCCTGACACCTGGGACATTTGGAAGACTCTTCAGAAATGACCTTAGGGCTAGACCAAACAACATGGGCCAATGAATCCTTTCTATTTATGGAAGCTTGACTAACTTGGAAACTCTCCCCACTGACTGACAGATTCAAGGGTAAAGTAACTCACTACAAAGACAACATGCTCTTTAAAAATCCAGAATGTGGGAAACACTAATAAAACAAACAACCAGTTCCTTCAACAAATAAATTGCAAGCAAAATTTTTAAATTTTAACAGGGAAACTTACAAATTAAAAGCCACTTAATAAACACATTAAGTAAGCCAGGCATGGTGGCATGTGCCTGTAGTCCCAGCTACTCAGGAGGCTGAGGCAGGAGGATCGCTTGAGCCCAGGAGTTCAAGCCTGCAGTGAGCTATGATCATGCCACTGCACTCCAGCCTGGGCAACATAGCGAGACCCCATCTCTAAAAAAGAAAGAAAGAAAGAAAGACATTAACTAAATGCAATAGCATACTTTTCTTGGATCCTGATTCAAACAATTGTTTAAAAAAAGAGATAGATAGGGAATTTTGTACATTGACTAGATTCTTGACATTAAAGAACTGAATTACTCCTATTTTTTAGGTGATAATAATGGTATTGCTGTCATATGTAAATAAAAGGGAATCCTATTTTTTTTTTTTTTGAGACAGAGTGTCACTATGTTGCCCTTGGTATAGTGCTGTGGCGTCACATCTCACAGCAACCTCAAATTCTTGGGCTTAAGTGAATCTCTTGCCTCAGCCTCCCAAGTCGCTGGGACTACCAGTGCCTGCCACAATGCCCAGCTATTTTTTTGCTGTAGTTGTCACTGTTTGGCAGGCCTGGGCTGGGTTCGAACCACCAGCCCCTATGTATGTGGCCAGCGCCCTAACCACTAAGCTACAGGCGCAGAGCTAGAATCCTATTTTTTTTAAAGTCATCTACAAAATGGCAAAAGGAGGTACAATATAGAAACCAACCCAGCTTTATAGATCTTAAATTGAACATTGGATAGATGTTGGTTGTATAATTCTTTACTCATTTTGTAAATCTTAAATACTTCATTATGAAAAGGGTTAAAAAGTTGAAGAATGTGACCTGGATGGATAGTTTCAGAGCTTTTCGCGTTTTTTCAAGTGCCACACGGTTTCTATCTGCAGCTGTCAGTGCAAAATCCAGAGAGGAGTTCCCAGAGCAGTTCCAGCTCCACGCAAAACCCTCAGGTCCCTCCACAACTAAGACAGTGCTGGCTGATTAGTCCAACATACCCAAAACAAAGACAAACCTCAATAACTGCTGAACTGTCAAGGTCACGTCTTGTCTTTGGGCACTTGCTTGCCTCAGTCCCACAAAGTGATTAGGAACATGGACTTCGGAGATAAAAGGACATAACTTTGAATTCTAGTTCTACCACTTAATAACAGTGTGACTTTAGGGCAAGTTTCGTATAGATCTGTAACTATAGGGCAGGTTTCTTACCAACTTGTACCTTAGTTTCTCCATCTATAACATAAAGATTCTAATGGTATCTTCCTCATAAAATCCTTTTACAATTAAACAAGACCATATGTTAGCCAATTACCATTTAGTGTGGTAACTGGCCAAAATATTAGCTGCTGTTATTAAATTAATGTTATATTTTATACAGTTCTCCCTTATCTGCAGTTTTGTATTCCATGGTTTCAGTTATCTGTGGTCAATCATGGTCCAAAAATAGGTAAATACATAGAGTAGATATTTTGAGAGTGAGAAAGATCATAATCACATAACTTTCATTACACTTAGTATACTGTTATAATTACTCTAGTATTAGTTTTTGTTAACCTTTTATCTAATCTAAACTGTGACTTTAATTAAACACTATCATGGGGGATATATGTATAGGAAGAAACATAGTATAAGTAGGGTTCAATACTCTCCTTGGTTTTAGGTATCCACTGGGGTATTGGAATGCATGGGGGGGTCTACTGTATATAAGCAAATTTGGCCCAGATACGAGGGTCAGACAGTAAAGTTTAAGACTTTTGTGGGGAGGAGGTGGGTAGGTAATAACAATAAGTGTTATAGCAGAGCAATAAAGTAAAGCAGCATCTCAAGACTATGAGCCAAGCAACGATCTCTATAGGACAGAGTCTGTGGCCTTGGCCTTGAGGATAACATTATGGTGTACTTGTGGCAACTTTTTCTTAGTATTCTGTATAGTACATGACTTCAGACCTTGCTTTAAAATAAACTGACCAGGTACGCAAGGCATGATTGCTCACCATGAGACTCTGAACCAGATCCAGAACACCTATTGTTTAGAAATGACAAAAGCCATAAAGTTTCTGCATTGCTGGGAATGGGAGGAAAGAATCAACTAGAAAGGGGTGTGAGGTTGGGGAGTTAAGCACAACTCGGCACATCCATTGCAACTTTTTCTGCTGATGGGGCAGACTCATTTATCCTAGGAGAATCACCTCATGAAAACAATGCCGAGCGTGTGCTGGGCTCAGACCCAGGCTAGAATGTCAGCACTGATTATTCTACGCCGGCCCTCCTCCCACCATGTGTTTGTCAGCAACACAGATGCTCACATTCTACTTTCGGGAAAATGTAGAGCCCCCAGGCGGGGCTAGAACAGATGTAGAGAAATTAACTCTGGTGTGTGGGCTATTGGTGGCACTTACAATATCAAAGAGGAAAAGGGGATTCTACTAGCTTACTGAACGTGGGCACTGAAAGGAGGCTAGGAGCACTTTCTTTCCTCGCCCACCCTGAGATGACCCTCCTGCGGATCACAGGGCTCCTTCTGTATGGACTCACTCACTTTATGGGTTTGAGGGCATGTGATGCACCAAGCACTGTTCGAGCTGCCTGGGACATTATCAGGGAACCAAACAAAACTTCCTGCCCTTGAAGAACTTTCTCCTCAAGGTAGGGGAAGGGATGAGAGCCAGGAAGGAAGGCAGCTGGGTATTGAACGTCCCTGCTGACAGCAATGCTAACCTGGGATCTTGTCACTTTCTGCCATTTATTAGCCCATGCCTGCTCCACATGCGGCATTAGTCAAGGTGATTCGGAAAACAAAACAATTGTGTTGGATTTTATTTCAAAGTCAAAAGAAAATAAATTACTATTTCCTGCATTCTATTTTCTGACAGTGTGGTCTGAAGAAGGAAGATGTCACTGAAACAAAGTGATGCCAAATGTCCTTCCCCTCTCCTCCAAGCTAGTCTTTGATCTGTTGGTATTTGGGGTATGACCGCTCCACATTCTGACAATGACTCTGGGCTGTTCGTGCACAGAGGCTCCCACAGGCATGGCCTGTTCCAAATAACAAGCAAGCTATCACCCAATGGCTGTAAATTAATTATAACTTCCTTATTAGATTTTTCTCCCAGAGGAGCAATCAAAGCAAAGAGAACTGGAGTTGACAGCCTAACCCTGAAAATGGAAGGGTGATACAAAATCACGCAGTGCAATTTAAAATGTCTTCCCCTCCTCCACAAACCTCTTTCCCACCAAAACTAGAGAAGAGAGAGAAAGAACCAACATTTTAACAGGGGATGGTGCTAAAAGGTAGGATCACAGATTTTCTTTTCCATATTTTGCAAATTTTCTACAATGAAGAGGTACAGTTTCTATAATTAGGAAAAATAGCTAGCCTAAAATAGAGAGCCATGAAAAGTAACTGCCCAATACCCCACAGATGTTGAAAAACCAACTATGGCTCTACTTGCCAAACTACCTCAATTTTTCTTGAGATATACTTAAATAAGATATACTTAAGTAAGAACTGGAATAAAGACCAATCCAATAAGAAAGCTGTAATTTTACATATCTTATAGTTATAATCAGTGGGCAACTAATGTTATCCTGAATATGGCTCTTTGCTCTAATTCTTCACTCCAGCTATTTAAATTCTGACTCTTAATGGCAAGAAGGAAAAGCTGACCTAATCATGAAATAAACTTATATTGGAATTTTGGATTGTTTACCATAGATCTATATAGGTAGTATTCAGAAATATTGAGAACTCTCATTTACCTTTTGTTTGAAACAACCTCAGCATAGGACTTAGGATTTTGGTATGGAACCTGCCTGATGCCATCTTACTTCCTGAAGGACAGAACCTGAAAACGTATTTGATAAAGTTTAACACCTATTTGTGACGAAAACTCTCAGTAGTAAATTAGGAATAGTTCATTAGAGAGGAAAAAACCTAAAACAGATAGCATCTGTAGCTCAGTAGGTAGGGAGCTGGCCACATACACTGAGGCTGGTGGGTTTGAACCCGTCCCGGGCCAGCTAAAAACAACAATGACAACCGAAACAAAAAAACAGCCAGGCATTGTGGCAGGCACCTATAGTCCCAGCTACTTGGGAGGCTGAGGCAAGAGAATGGCTTAAGCCTAAGAGTTTGAGGTTGCTGTGAGCTGTGACGCCATAGCTCTACCCAGGGTGACAGCTTGAGACCCTGTCTCAAAAAAAAAAACAAACCTAAAACAAACATGAAATGTGAAATCTTTAGACTCTTTTTAAGATTGAGAGCAAGACAAGGATACCCACTAGGACAACAATATAACTACGTTATGACGTAATCCTGGAAGTTCTGGCCAAAACTATAAGGAAAGAAAAATAAGAGGTGAAAGGATGGGAAAGAAGCAAAAAAACTACCACTGTTTTCAAAGGGTATGATTAACCACCAGGGGGAAAAAAAAGAAATCAACGGATTATTTGAATAAAACAATGAAGCAAGACTGTTGGATACAAGATCTGCTTACAATAATCAGTATGCGCTTTCCCTTAAACTACCAACAACCAACTAGAACATAGTAATAAAAAGAAACATGAATACCTTCCTATACCTTCTTGGAGAAAATGTTAAAGTTCTACTAAAGGACTTAAAAATGAGCTGGTGAAGTACATATTTAGGAATAAAGGAACATGATATCTACAATTAATCAAAGTGGACAGGAAAAAAGTATGTAGAATATAAAGAGGGAGTAATAAAGCAAATATGGCAAAATCCTAACATTTGGTGATTCTATGTAAGGAACATACAAGAGTTTTTGTACTATTCTTAGAGCTGTTTTAAATGATTTCCAACTTTTATTTTATTTGTTTATTTTTTGAGACAGAGTCTCACTATGTCATCCTTGATAGAGTGCCATGGCATCACAGCCCACAGTACCCCCAACTCCTGGGCTTAAGCGATTCTCTTGCTTCAGCCTCCCAAATAGCTGGGACTACAGGCACTCGTCACAATGCTTGCCTATGTTTCTGTTGTAGTTGTCACTGTTGTTTGGCAGGCCTGAGCCGGGTTCGAACCTGCCAGTGTCAGTGTATGTGGCCAGCGCCCTAACTGCAGAGCTATGGGCACCAAGCCTGATTTCCAAATTTTTAAAAATTCTGAGAAAAAAAATCTGAATAAACGTAAAGGCACATTACAAGCTCTTGGATGGAATGAGTTATCAAAGAGATATCAAGTCTCCCCCAAATAATTTATAAATTCAACATAATGCCAATAAAAATTCCTCAAAAATATAATTTTTCAGTAACTTGGTAAACTTATTCCAAACTTCATAGGGAAAAAAAATTTTGGCTCAGGAAGAGCTAAGTAAACTTTAAAATGAATGACTTGCTGTGCCAGTCATTAGGACATACTACCAAAGTAATTTTCTGTAATAAAATCAGAGCAATAAAATATGAAGTAAGAGCTGGAAAATGGAAAATAGAGGCTTAGAGACAGACAGGCTTACCCATGGAAACATATATAAAGAGGGTACTGGGTGGCACCTGTGCCTCAAGGCATCGGGCAGCAGCCCCATACATGGAGGGTGGCGAGTTCAAATCCAGCCCTGGCCAAAAACTGCAAATAAATAAACAGGGTACCACAATTAAATGAAGTAAAGCATGGAATTTTCTGAGATGTTAATAGAAAAACAAGCTTATTAAGTGGACAAAAATAGGGCTGAATCTTTAACATTACAGGCATATATGGGCTCTAGAAATAGTGTAGTCACAAGATATGGCTGAGAGATCTGGAAGGGATTTTTTTTTTTTTTTTTTTTTAGAGACAGAGGCTTACGTTATTGCCCTCAGTAGAGTGCTGTAGCATCATACAACTCACAGCAACCTCTAACTCCTAGGCTTAGGTGATTCTCTTGCCTCACCCTCACGAGTAGCCGGGACTACAGTCGCCCTCCACAACACCTGGCTATTTTTTGGTT
>CAUYQV010014798.1:0-12037 GCA_963574575.1 Galagoides demidoff | reverse complement strand
TGCCATGGCATCACAGCTCATAGCAACCTCCAACTCCTGGGCTCAAGCGAGTCTCCTGCCTCAGTCTCCCAAGTAGCTGGGACCACAGGCGCCCGCCACAACGCCCGGCCATTTTTTGGTTGCAGCCATCATTGTTGTTTGGCGGCCCGGGCTGGGGATTCGAACCCGCCACCTTAGGTGTATGTGGCTGGCGTCTTAGCCAATTGAGCCACAGGCGCCGAGTCAGATTTCTATTCTTATACATGAATGTAAACTAATGAATAAAGGCATCCAAAGTTCAGAACTCAAAGGGTCAATCTGCCGCTATAGTGTTAAAATACAAAATTTGTTAATCGTCTCTCCATTTTTTTTGCCTGCTAAAAACTGTGGTTGCTATGTTATGAGTGTCCTCAAGATAAGGTATCAGCACTCCACAAAAGACCCAAAGTCAGTTACACATTTGCAACTGAAGGGGAAAAAAGGGATTCTCTTTACTTTTTAAAACACCAGTGGCTTTTCTTTCCTAATTGATACTGCTGTGTCTGGCTCTTATGGTGGTAGCTGGGCATATTCTTACTAAATGATTTCTTTTAATTTACATTACATTCCAGGACTTAATTTTTCCCTTCCATTTTTATTAGAATGTGGTCAGAAAAAGAATGCCAGACATTAGCCTAGTGGGGACAAAGAGATTTGTGTGTTTTCTGTAAGAGATTTGACCTCTTACACCTTCCTGGTTTGCTACTTGAGATAGCAAATGATACTGGCCACATGGGAACCTGTCTCTGAGTTAGCCAAATAGGAAATACATCAAACCCGTTATTTCAGAGACACATCCCAGGAAATCAGGTATATCTCAAAACCCTCTACCCCAAATCCTTATCCCCAAAGTTAAATGGCCCCTTTACTACTTCTACAACACCCTGGCTACAAGACATCAACATGTCCTCCCCTGGGACAACTATATGACTTGATTTTATCTATAATTATCCCTAATGCTCCTCTGTCAAAAACTTTCTCATACTTCTCTGGGACTTTTACCTCCAGGGAGACTTCCAGATTTCTCATAACAAGACTTAACTCTTTAGTTGGAACTGCCATCTTCCTCACCTTAATACCCCATTAGTCCCTTTAAACTTCCTCGATGTGCACCTCAGTACTTACTAAACACAATGAATCTAACACAGGACTTACTAAACAAATTCTCATTACCTTTATCTCAATGATGCTGGATTTGCCTGGCTTTTTTTCCCTGACACATACACTACCATTCCGACCCTAGCTCGTGTCTGAAGGACATTCATTGAACACTTAACCTACCAGAAGGAGAAGGGAACCTCCTTTTCGGACTGAACAGACACCCTACTTGGAAATCATCCCATCACTCTAACCAACGGAACAATTAAACGATTGCAGACCTTTTCAGAAAACATTCGCTCACTCTTTTACACACCAACACCCATCTCTGGGACAGTTCCACCAACCATAAACCTTCTCACCCCAGCACCCTTTTATATGACCTTCACCAGACCGGGGCCCTTCCTGGGCACCTTACTCCAAAACTTTACAACCATACTACCAAAATCTTTCCCTCCAACACTTTCCATTCCGAACAGGTAGATTATATTCTGTTACCTAATGCCAAAAGATTGTTTTTACTATTCATTTTCTTCTTAGGATCCCCCAACTTTACCATGTTCTTCCTTTTTCTTGCCCTAGACCTACCTCTTAAAATTAAATTCCTTCTCCTGGATCCATACTCTCAGCTGTCCCCCACAAACCAGTGGGCCAATCTTCTCCCTCCTTGGGGGAATACTTGCTAGTTCCTTTTCAGTCTGGAGTAATAAACCTGGACAAAATTGGGGAACTTATAATGTTCCCCACCTTTCTTCATTTCACCTTAGTTCATGTCTGACACAAGAAGGCCTGTTTTTTGTTTGTGGCCACCCGGTGGACCGGCCCCTGTATTCTTGCATATCCATCTCCTAATATAAACATTGCCCCTCCTGATCAGTCTCTCCCCATCCCAGTAGTAACACATGTCAGGCCCAAAAGGAGACCCATCCTAATCCCATTCCTCACTGCCCTGGAGATAGCCTCAGAAATTAGAACAGGACTCAGAAATGGGGAGTCTTTGCTACACTTTCCCCACACGTTATCCCAAGACCTCCAAGAAAGCTTAGAGGAACTATCCCAGAGCCTTCTAAAATTACAAGACCAAATAGATTCCTTAGCAGCCATAATCCTCCAAATCAGGCAAGGCTTAGACCTTCTCACTTCATCTATGCTTATTTCTAGATGAAGAATGCTGCTGCTATGTCAGCCTGTCTGGACTCATCCGAGATGTTGCCAAGAAATTAGCAAAATGGGCTGCTAACCTCCAAAGACAAAAGGAAAACAGTTGTCATTCCTGATTTGACTCACAAAACTGGCTTCCCACGATCTTACCTCTACTTTACCCTTTAATCCTTCTATTATTTTATGCTTCCTAGGTCCACTCCTTATATGAACTATAATCCAGTTCATTTATAACATCATTCACAACTTAATACATCACCCAGGTCCTTCTTCTCAAATAGACTTGCTTAAGACATCAAAATCTTCCCAACCCAAATAACTCACCTCTATACCCCTGAAAGGAGTCTTTGCCCTTGTCCAGCAGGAAGCAGTTCTAAAAAATTTCTAAGTCACTATTCCTTAAGATAAAATGTGGGAAGTTGTGGGAACGAAATCCTCACAACCATTTGTGAGTACAGACAAGAGTACAGCCATTTTGGGAAATAGCTGGTGAGAGAAAGCAGGCCAGGAACCAAACTGTATGATCACAGCAAACCCCCTCCTCACCCCCTGGAATGCTTCAGGACCACTGTTCCTGGGAAACAGCAGAATAGTAACTTTTACTCTGGCAGGCCAGCTGGTGGCCATTAAAGGAGTGACTCCCAGGTTTGTCCTGAGTGTAAAAATTAGTCCCTCTGCAGAAAGGGAGGACTGCCTCTAGCAACCCCCTCCAACATTCAACCCTACTGATAGGGATAATAAAAGCTTCTTAAGCTGTGTCAGAGCTGAGCTGACTCCTCCTGGTCACACTCCACTCTGCTGTTTTTCTCTCCTTTCTCTGCTAATAGACTTGACTGGCTTCCTCTCCTCCTTATGGACCCGCCCCTCCAACTCTATCCCCACTCCCCTCATGTGCCATGGAATATTACTTAGCCATATAAAGATGAACTAATACATTTTGCCACAATCTGAGCAGAACTAGACAGCATTCTCCTAAGTGAAGTATCTCAAGAATGAAAAAGCAAACACTATATGTATTAAATTGGAACTAACTGATGGGCACACATGTGCATAGAGGGAGATAAAATTCAGTGGAAATCAACTGGAGAGGGAAGCAGGGGAAGAAAACTTTCCCGCATGGGTACTATGAACACTAGTTAGGTGATGGGCACCTCCTATAGCTGGGATTCAAGCATTAGAAAAATGATCCATGTAACCTCAAACATTTGTGCTCCCTTAATATTTTGAAATAAAAAAAGACAGCAGATAGCACTGTGAAGTAAAATTCAGTCCTTCAAACCTTTAAAACATACTAGTTTACTAGCACACAAAAAGGATATTTTGTTTTGAGACAGAATCTCGCTCCATTGCTCCAGTTAGAGTGCAGTGGCCTCATCATAGCTCACAGTAACCTCAAACTCCTTGGGCTCAAGTGATCTGCCTCAGCCTGTCAAGCGGCTACTGGGACTACAGAAGCATACCACCAAGCTGGCTAATTTTTCTGTTTTCTGTAGAGAAGGGGTCTTACTCATCTCAGGCCAGTCTTGAACTTTTGACCTAAAGTGATCTTCCACCTCTGCTTTCTAGAGTGCTAGGATTGCAGTTATGAGTCACTGCACCCAGCTCAGAAAGGATATTTTACATTGACACCATTAAGCTGCTCACAAAAACTATGTGCCAGGCATTGTTCTGGGTTTTTCCACTTACAAATCTCCCGGAATCCTTCCAACAACCAATGGAGTAAATATTTACTATTATCCTCATTATGTTCCTTTTTCCAAGGAAAATAAGACTCAGAAGATCTGAGATTTGAACCTTGATTTGTCTGGATTAAAGTCTATGTTCTCTCCCCTGATGCATGATTCGTGAATATTTTCCCTGTCTCAAATCATCTACATTAAGAGAGATTTTAAAAAGTGGAATAAAAATGCAACAGAAATATGCACTAGGAGGAAAGTGGTAGAGAAGAGAGCTGATTAGCTCTGGTGGGGTGAGAGGCGTGGGATTGTCAGGGAAGGAAGGCTTCACTGAAAAACTGGAGTCTAATCAGGGTTTAGAAGGATGACTAGAAATTACCCAGGAGTAATTTATACCTCCAGCCCAAAGTGGAGCCCTGGTAGATGAGGCCCGGAGCAGTGGGATAAAGTGGGAAGAAGGCTGGTCAGGTTAACAAGGGCTTTGAATGCCAAGAAGTTTGGATTTTTATTCTACAAGCAATATGGAGGCAGAAGCTTTTGAGCTCGAAAGGAATGAGCCTCGAGTCTGGCACGGGGAAGGTGGTCAAATAAATTAGGTGGACAGAAGGTACCTCAAATGCTGCTACTGACCAGGTCTCTCGCCCACTTCGCCCTCCTCTGTAAGCTTAAATACGACCTTTGGCAGAGATGAACCAATATGAGACCTTTGTGTGCGTTGCCCCTGCGTGTTCAGGTGCAGGAGGTATAACCCAGAGTCTGTCACACACTGGCGAAGTGACACCCTCGCTCCTCCCCCCATCCCCCCACCCCTCCCCCACCCCCCCGCCGCTGGAGCAGGCAATGATTCCTTCTTCCTGGATGTTTTCTGCCCATATCCTCATCTGCTTCCCCTTCCCACTAAGACTGTTTGTATTCCCTGCCCCCGCCAGGACCCAGCCTTTCTGGGCTGGATCTGAGCTCTGAGCTGCCAGGAGCCCTAGCCTGTGGCGGGGCGGGGTTGCTTGGAGACTTGTCACCCACATTCCGACCCCCGAGAGGGCGGGGTCTCAGGCTCAGATATTTGATGCGTCCTCTCTTCCTCCCCTTCAGAAGGAGCGAAACACCTTGGGTCAAAATGGGTCTCTACCGTGTCCGCGTGTCCACTGGAGCCTCTTTCTATGCAGGCTCTAGCAACCAGGTGCAGCTGTGGCTGGTGGGACAGCACGGGGAGGCCTCGCTCGGGACGCGCATGCGGCCCGCGAGGGGCAAGGTGAGCTGCCCAGAGTCTGGCGGGGTGGGCTGCGCCCCTGGCCCCAGGTCAGTCAAATCCCGGGGAAATGTGCCAGCGCTTTCTCCACGCCGAGGGCGCACGCAATAAGCTCAAAGAGCACACCGAGACAATAGGGTAAAAAGCGCCTTAGTGAGGTTGATGTCCTAGTCAAGTGCTTTGTGAATCTTCCCGCTGCTCCGCCTTTTTGGAATTGAGGGAACACTCCTGAATGCTCCCTGTTCAAAGCCGGAGGGGCCTTTGATCCTCCTGTTTTCTCTATTTAAAAAGCGGTTTGTTTTTTTTGTTTGTTTGTTTGTTTTATTTTGTTTTGTTTGTTTTTGAAAGAGAGTCTCGCTCTATTGCCCAGGCTAGAGTGCCATGGCCTCAGCCTCACTAACGGCAACCTCAAACTCCTGGGCTCAAGCGATCCTTCTGCCTCAGCCTCCCATGTAGCTGGGAATACAGGCGCCCTCCACGTCGCCCAGCTAGATTCTCTATTTTTAGCAGAGACGGGGGTCTGGAACTCCTGAGCTCAAAGGATCCTCTCGCCTCTGCCTCCCAGAGCGCTAGAATTACATGTGTGAGCCACCACTCCTGGCATATTTTAAAAGCTATTTCTAACATTCTCTATGATTGTGCTCCCATCTGGGGGGCTTTATCACTTGGGTTGGAGTGGGTGGTGGGCTGAAATCGGAGAGGGGTGGGAGAAGGAAGCCAAGACATGACAACCTTTAGAAATTCCGACCCACTTGCCCTCTCCCATCATAACCACCTGGTGTTCTACCCAGAGCTATTACTTTTTTCTTCCACCAACCTCTAAATTCCCATCACCTGTCCAGCTTTCTCTCATACTTGGATGTCTGTCCCAAGGGCACTTCAAAGGAACATCCCTCAAATAGGTCCTTCCCCTTTTCCACTTCCCAGACCTCTCCTGCTGTCTCCTTGGGGGGGCCTTCGCCTCTGTCTAACCAAAAATGGAGCATAGTCAATTTTATCTCCTGGGCATCTCAAGCATCCCTGTTTTGACGTCTGCCTCACTCCTGACCACCAATGTCCCCTTGAGCCTGCATCATCTTTACCCTCTTAACCGGCCTCACCGTCTGTGCTCCAGACCTTTCAAGCCCTTCTGAAGGCAGAACAAATTCTCCCCAATACATTCCTATACTTAAAACATTCCCCTTGCTTAAAACATTTGAATGCCCCCCACTTGTTCTCAGGACCGACTCCAAAGCCGGCGGTAACCTTTGAGACCCACGGGTCCTGTTCTCCCCACACCTGGCTTTGAACTTCAGCTCCAGGGCGCCCTCCCTTAGCCTCTCTCTGTTTCCTCGGTCCTTTCCCCACCTTTCCCCCTTTCTCACTCTCCCGGGTTACACCTCCTGGTCCCCACTTAGATGGAATGTCTTTCGAGAAGCCCACCCCCAGGCCAGGTGGGCAGTCTGTTAGCCCTCAGCCTTGGCTGGTCTCGCAAGCTGCAATTGCTTGTCGTCAGCTTGTCTCCTGGCTCCACTGTGTGCTCGTCAATGCTTATAGGAAGAAAAGAGTGAAAGAAGACGCACCCTTCTATCATCCATCCCACACCCTCAGAATGGGGTCCTGGGCCCCCTGCTGGTGCACACTCTCTTTCCCTTTGTGGCTCCCCACCTCTTTCCCTGAAGCTTAGAGGAGGGCGGCGGGCGTGGGAGCGGGGTGGTGGTGGTGAAGAGCAGGGCTGTGTGGCAGCACTCGCGGGCAGGCTCCACCGCGCTGAGCCTGCGCTGTGTCTGCAGGAGTCGGAATTCAAGGTGGATGTGCAGGAGTACTTGGGGCCACTGCTGTTTGTGAAGCTGCGCAAACGGCACCTCCTTCAGGATGACGCCTGGTACTGCAACTGGATCGCGGTGCAGGGTCCCGGGGCCGGTGGGGACGAGTACAGGTTCCCTTGTTACCGCTGGGTGGAGGGCAACGGCTTCCTGAGCATACCAGAGGGCACCGGTGAGTGCAGGGGTGGCAGCGTGAGGTGGCCTCTGGGGCGCCAAAGAGGGCGGGGTGTGTGCGTGTGCAGAGGTTGTAGGGCTTGGAGACTGGAAGCTGGAGGGCAGGCGTTCCTTGGGGTTACTGGCGCTGGCAGAGGGGCATGGAGGCTGGAGAGGGGCCAGCGAGAAGGGCCCGCAGAGGAGTGTCGCCGCGCAGGGACCAGGAGAGGGGTCTTAGGAAAGTCATTACCCACGCGCCCCTCTGTGCTTCCAGGTCGCACTGTGCTCGACGACCCTCAAGACTTCTTTAAGAAATACAGGGAAGAGGAACTGAAAGAGAGAAGGAAGCTGTACCGGTTAGCCCTTGTCCCCTGATCCCACCGTGAGCTGCTGGCCCTTCAGAAATACCAGTGCTGATTCCATTTCTGTCCTGCAGGTGGGGTAACTGGAAGGATGGGCTAATCCTGAATATGGCCGGGGCCACAATATGTGACCTCCCTGTAGATGAGCGATTTCTGGAGGACAAGAGAATTGACTTTGAGGCTTCATTGGCCAAAGGGTGAGAGCCAGGGGAGAGGTGGAGGCCAGTGGCTTGGGGGCTATACCGGGTAATGTTCGAGTCCCAGAATAAGACCCCAACTCTTTGCCCTATGCTTTTCTGAAGGCTGACAGAGCTTGCTATCAAAGACTCTTTAAATGTTCTGACTTGCTGGAATGATCTGGATGACTTCAAGCGGATTTTCTGGTGTGGGCAGAGCAAGCTGGCTGGTTAGTCCCCTCACCTGAGTGTTTCTCCCAGACCCTTTACTCCCAGATCCCACACAACTTGGGGAAATTGAAAGAACTAGGGTTGGAGACCAGAGGCTTGAGTTCATCTGGTAGTTTGGGATCAAGTAGGGATGGTTTGGGGCTCAACAACTGCCTTCCCAGAGCAAGTGCGGGACTCCTGGAAGGAAGATGCCATATTTGGGTACCAGTTTCTCAATGGAGCCAACCCCATGCTGTTGAGGCGCTCCACTCACCTTCCTGAACGCCTAGTGTTCCCTCCAGGGATGGAGGAACTGCAGGCCCAGCTGAAGAAGGAGCTGGAGGTATGGACATCAGAGCACTAAGGAGGCCAAATGATGAAATGGGCCAGGTTCAGTGTCAGTTGTACTGTGGTCTGAATTGTTGCTACATAGTAGAAGTCCTGAGCTTTGTGGCCTTCCTCCCCACATGAGAATAGTATACTGTGGAGCATGCATCCTCAAACTATGGCCTACAGGCCACATGCGGCCCGCCTAGGACATTTATCCAGACCGCTGGGTGTTTTTGCCGCGCTGCCTGTCCTGCTTAGCAGCCAACTTGTCCCAGGGCCCGTAGTCCAGCCCTCCAATGGTCTGAGGGACAGTGAACTGGCCCCCTGTTTAAAAAGTTTGAGGACCCCTGCTGTGGAGGGAGAGTGTAAAAGGTGGAATGTGTAATAGAAACAATCAGAATGAAGAATTATAACTGGACCTTGGTGCTGGGGACTTGGGAGGTGCTGCAGAGTAAGAGAATAAGGTCAGAAGGGTGTAATTGTTAATCAGAAGTTAACATGGACCAGCTGAAAGAGAAAATTAATGGGATTGTAGGGTCGGGCAGACTTGGATTTGAATCCTGGCTCTGCTGTTTGTGAGTAGTGTGACCTCAGAGAGAATACCCAATGTCTCTGATTACATTTCCTCTTCTATCAAACTGAGGCTAATTCAACTACATTTAAGAATTATATTGGCTCAGTGCCTGTGGCTCAAGCAGCTAGGGCGCCAGCCACATACACCAGAGCCGGAGGGTTCGAATCCAGCCTGGGCCTGCCAAACAACAATGACAACTACAACCAAAAAATAGCCGAGCATTGTGGTGGGTACCTGTGATCCCAGCTACTTGGGAGGCTGAGGCAGGAGAATCACTTGAGCCCAGGAGTTGGAGGTTGCTATGAGCTGTGATGCCACAGCATTCTACCCAGGGTGACAGCTTGAGGCTCTGTCTCAAAAAAAAAAAAAATTATAAGAGGAAATCAGCACTTGGTACATTACATGGCACAAATTAGGTGATGGAGACAAGTTAGTTCTCTTCTCTCTCTTCACTCTTCGGGGAAACAGTGTAGGAAGAAGCTGCCTTATGCTGGTAGTTACCCTTGCCTTCTCTCCAATCCAGGCAGGCACGCTGTTTGAAGCTGACTTCTCCCTGCTGGATGGGATCAAGGCCAATGTCATCCTTTGCAGCCAACAGCACCTGGCTGCCCCTCTGGTCATGCTGAAACTGGAGCCTGATGGGAAACTCTTGCCCATGGTCATCCAGGTGAGAAGACCCAGGATTTCTGCTCCACAGTGGTTGGCCTCCTCAGGGTAGCCCCTCATCCACATTGACTGAGTAACCACTCTCTGCAAAGGTACTCTCCTGGGGTACTAGGGGAGCTATCAAAGGAGGGATGAGCAAAGTCTTTGATTTTTAAGGGCTTTGCAGTCTAATTGAAGAGACAGACTAGGAAAGTCTGAAGAAACTCTGGTACTGAGGAAGGGCCTGAGGACAGAGCCAGCCTGAGGTGAGGGATCAGTGGAGGTGAGGTGTCATGAACCTTGGAGAAGTGTCAGGACTTTGGCCAGCAGGAGGGAGGGGAAGGACCTATCCCCAGAGGCAAGATGGGTGGGCAGGAAGGCTGAAGCAGCTGAGTCAGGAGCATCCTTGGGGACACTTGAGCCAGAGTTTGGGAGACTAACAGGGTCAGATTAAGGCACGTTAAGGAGGGTGACATGGGAAGCTGGCAAAAGCTGTTGTACAAGGTGCTGTGAGCACATTTTACAGACAATCATGTTTAAGATGGATTGGAGAAGGGAGATGCTAGACATGGAGATTAGGGTGACATCCTGTAGTGCTTGCTTGTGGTGGAGGTGATGGGTAGTGACCGTAGGGATGAAGAGGACAGTGCAGATGGAGATTCAAGGAGAGAGGAAAAGGGGGAGGCAGACCAGGTGCCTGAAGAAATAGGACACATAGAAAGGACGGGATGCTCATTAAGGCTTTGTCTCACCGATTTTGAGTTAATGGGGAGACATTCAAACTGTCCAGCAGGCAGCTAAGAACTGGAGACTTAGTCATTTGTGTGGAGGTGGTGTTGAAAGATTGGTGAGAGGCTGAGATTTTGGAAAAAGAGTGTGGGATGAAGGAAGCAGGAGGTTTGAATCTTGTCCATGCTGAGGGGACTGAAAGGGGAAGTGGGGCCTGCAGAAGGCAGTAGAAGGGGCAACTTCTGCAGAAGGCTAAGGGCAGAGCAGCTTGCATGGTGTTAGCTCATAGTGTGGGTAGGAAAAGGAACAGAAGAAATGGTAGCTGTGGGGGGTGGTGACAGTGAGATGGAGGATGGAGGGAGAGGCTGAACTGCAGGGGAGGGGGATTGGCACTCATCCCCTCTCTCTCCTCCTTGTCCCTGCTCTAGCTCCAACTGCCGAAAGTAGGATCGCCCCCACCTCAGCTTTTCCTGCCCACAGATCCCCCAATGGTCTGGCTTTTGGCCAAATGCTGGGTCCGGAGCTCTGACTTCCAGCTTCACGAGCTGCAGTCTCATCTTCTGAGGGGACACTTGATGGCTGAGGTCATTGCTGTGGCCACCATGAGGTGCCTTCCCTCAATACATCCTATCTTCAAGGTAACACCTTGCTTTCTTCTCTCTGGCCTGCCTCTCTGTCCAGGGCACGTTCCCTCCTCTGGAGGCCCCTTCTCGGTGGATTCTCAGGGTATGGAGAGAACCAACCAATGGAAGACAGAGCAAGGGTGTGTGAGCATGACTGACTGTGGATTTTTCATGGCTGATATCACCTCCCAAGGGGGTGAAAATGATTCTTAGGGAAAGTGGCAAAAAAATTCTAACCCCTTAAATGCATAAAGCATAGATATTCATATGGCACACAAATATTATGTGCAGAAGACTGAAGAGAGGACCACATAAATAACATAAATGACTTTTTCTAAATCATCTTTGAAGAGTTCTAAAGTGGTAACATAGGCCAGTGAAAGGGGCTCCGGGCCATTAATAGTAGCCTGCTTTATTACACTTACAGCAAGGTATTTACCCATTAAAAATGTTTATTGGGTGACCTCTCTGTGGCAAGATCCACTCTAGGTGCTAGTGGTTTCCAAGCCAAGTGAGGTCTTGATTTGGAAGGATTTTTATTTCTAGTGAGGGCAGAGACAACACAGACTGTAATGTATCACATCAGCTGTCATGACTGTGAACGAGGCAGAAAAGCAAAGCAGGGTGACGGGATGGTGAGTTTCAGTTGGGTGCCCCAGAAAAGACTCCCTTGAGAGGACATAGAGAATGACACTAGTCAGGTGGGCAAGCCTGAGATGATCGAGAGGGCACAGTGTTCCAGGCAGAAAGAACAGCTCATGCAAAGACCTTGAGGCAGGAATGAGCTGGACTTGTTTGAACAACAGAAAGAAGATGAATGACTGAAGGGGAGATGGAGGAAGTGGAGCTTTGGAGGTGCTAAATGGTTGGACCATGCATTCTCAATGCCTCCTGGGTGAAAGTGGGTAGGAGAATAAAACAATCTTATCCTTATGTATATAGCACAGATAAAATACAGCACATAAACAGATATATAGCATGTATGTAACATTAAAATATCATGGGTGGGAATTGAGATTTGGAAAAAAAAAATCTCAAAAACCTTCTTTTTTTTTGAGACGGAGCCTCAAGCTATCCCCCTGGGTAGAGAGCCATGGCATCACAGCTCATAGCAACCTCCAACTCCTGGGCTCAAGCGAGTCTCCTGCCTCCGCCTCCCAAGTAGCTGGGACCACAGGCACCCGCCACAACGCCCAGCCATTTTTTGGTTGCAGCCATCATTGTTGTTTGG
>CAUYQV010014797.1:0-14907 GCA_963574575.1 Galagoides demidoff | reverse complement strand
AAATACTTCCATCAAACTGATCAACACAGCCTTCATGTCATTTTCTCAGTTATAGTTTTAAAACATTCTGATTCTACTCTTAGAGAGATTCACTTGTACCCCTGTAAGATAGACCTCAAAAATGGTCCCTCCAATCCCCCTCCCCCCACCCATTCCCCCCCTTCTCCCTCCCCCCTCCCCACATTCTTAGGCTATTTGGTTATAGCTCTCATATAAAAGGTATAAATTAGTTTCATAATAGGGGTGTGTACATTGGATACTTTTTCCTCCATTCTTATGATACTTTGCAAGAACATTCTCCAGCTCCATCCATGTGAACATGAAGGACGTAAAGTCTCCATCCTTCTAAATGGCTGCATAGTATTCCATGGTGTACATATACCACGGTTTGTTGATCCATTTGTGGATCTATGGGCACTTGGGCTTCTTCTATGACCTGGAAATTATGAATTGGGCTGCAATAAACATTCTGATACAAATATCTTTGTTGTAATGCGATTTTTGGTCATCTGGGAATATACCTAATAAAAGGGATGAATTTAAACACACACACACACACACACGTGCAATGGGCAGGACGAAGTGAAGTGTGGGATGCAGCAGGGAGGGGTGAAATTTAAAACATGAATGATTAAGACAATAAAGGGAAAGGGGGAGAAAATAGAAAGACAGAACCAAAACTTGGACAAGAGATATGTACAATATAGAAGGGTCAGGGATAAGCTTAAGGAAATGAAAGAGACAATCAGGGAATGTAAAGATGTAGTAGACAGTATCAAAAATAGACTAGACCATGGAGAAGAAAGAACATCAGTGTTAGAGGATAAAGTCTTTGAGTTAACACAGGTAGTTACAGAGTCAGAAAAGAAGAGAGAGAAAGCAAAGCAGGGAGGTGTTTAGAGAACTACAAGTCTCCATGAAGCATTCAAATATATGAATAACAGGAATCCCTGAGGGGGAAGAAGTTTATCCCAAAAGTATGGAAGCCTAAGTGGAGACTATGATAAATGAAAACTTTCCAAGTGTTACTAAAGATCTGACAGAGCCTCTCCAAGATACATTGCTATGAACCTGTCCAAAGTCAAGATGAAGAGAAAATTCTGTAAGCAGCTAGGAGAAAGCGCCAATTGACTTACAAAGGCAGAGCCATTAGGATGACAGTAGATTTTTCAACTGCAACTTTCTAAGCCAAAAGAGCATGGTCATCCACAAGCAAAATAATTTTTGGCCCAGGATTCCATATCCTGCTAAACTTAGCTTCAAAGTTGATGGAGAAATAAAATCTTTTGTGGATATACAAGCACTGAGGAAATTTGCCACAAGACCAGCTCTATAGGAAATACTTAGACCTAGTCTCAATACTGAACACCACAGTGGACCGCCATCAAAATAAACACTTAGAAGCCAAAGGCTTCCATAATGGCACAAAGGATAAAACTACACAACACACTATCTTATCAGATGAAAAGAATTCCACCACATTTATCGATACTTTCTAGATGGATTGAATTCCCCACTGAAGAGGCACAGCTCAACTTACAGTTGCCAAAATGTGGAAACAGCCTAAATGCCCACCAACCCAGGACTGGATTAACAAGCTGTGATATATGTATACCATGGAATACTATTCAGCCACTAAAAAGATGAAGACTTTACATCTTTTGTATTAACCTGGATGGAAGTGGAACCCATTATTCTTCATAAAGCATCACAAGAATGGAGAAGCAAGAATCCAATATACTCAATTCTGCTATGAGGACAATTATGACTTGGGACACATTGGGGATGGGGGAAGGGGAGAGCAGAGAGAGTGAAGGAAGCAGGGGTGTGGGGGTCACTGTGTGTGACACATCTTTTGGGGGCAGGACACAATTTTAAGAGGGACTTTATCTAACAAATGCAATCAGTGTAAGCTGTTTCTTTGTGTCCTCAATGAATCCCCAACAATTAAAAAAAGAAAAAGAAGAAAAAAGAATTCACATTATCCTACAGCACCACTTTCTCTTGTATATTTAGGGAATTGAGGATTTTTAAAAACTTGCTGATGTGATAGGCAATAGTATACAGAACTTGTACAAATGTTAAAGACAAAATTTGAGGCTTCCAAGAGATATCATGCTTAGGGAAGCTGCTTGGGTCAAGCACACCCTGAGAGGACCAAGCATTCACCCGCCTCCCTCAGCAGAGTAAGAGGCCTTGGGCACCATCTGAAATTTGTGTATTTAACACAGGTTATTTAGGTCTTCAGAATTTGGGTCCACAACACAGGCAGGTCAGTGGTCTTTGGCTTCCTATGACCTTTACCCTCTGTGCCATGGGAAAAAGTGATCCTCCAAAGCATGAAACTTGAGAGTCTGAGTTTCCCCAGCCCTGGCATCTGCCTAAAACACAAAAAGGACAAAAACAAGGATGCTCCAACTACCTCATAGGGCTAGCAGAGGTGGTGAATGCTCTCTGGATCACCCAGTTCTGGAGAGCCTTCTGGACACCAAATGAAGGGAAGTGAGGAGGATATGGAAGTCTGTTTCTGAGTATCTGGAAGGCAGATGCAGGGGAAGGTTCCAGCCCTTCCTAAGGAGGAGAGAGGGCACTTGGTATGTATATGATTTACACTGAATGGCCAGCAGGGGGCACTGTGGCTCTGAAAGTGCCCCTTAGTTTTTTTTCCCCCAAGATTAGGGTGACCAGATTTTAACATCGGTATGGCGGGACAACATGGCGGGGGTGGTGGGCGGGGATGGGCAGGGCAGGGCCTGACAACAATGCAAACTTTGATAAGCAGTTCTCGATAATCACTTCTCAGCAGTTACTTATTATTACAGTTTAACATTATAAAATTAACAAAAATAATATAAAACTCATATTCTAGTGAAATAGCCACATGGCAGCCAAAAACCGTATATTCCCTTATTGTCCGTTTGTTCATTCTTTCCAAAAATCAGGACTTTTTTAAAAACACTGCAGGACAGGGGACAAATTGTTGAAAAGAGGGACGTCTGGTCAAGCTACTCAAGATGTATAAAATGTTTATTTATTTATTTTTTTCCTTTTATTAAGTCATATACACATATATCATGAATACATTTATGCTTTTGTGGGGTACAATATGTTGCTGTAATCAACATCAAACTAATTAACATCAAACTAATTAATATAGCTTTCACCTTATTTACTTAATTATTATGTTAAGACATTTATGTTCTTTATTTGGTAGATTTGACTTGTACCCTTACAATATGCTCCATAGGTGTGGTCCCACAGTTTACCCTCCCTCTATCGAACCTCCCCTCTCTCCTCCCATCCTCCTCTACTTCTCTCCATCCTAGGCTATGGTTGTGATCTATCTTTTCATAAAAAAGTGAGTAATTATAAGTTGGTTTCATAAAAGTATTGAGTACATTGGGTATTTTTCTTCCATTCTTGAGATACTTTACTAAGAAGAATATTTTTCAGCTCTATCCACGTAAACATAAGAGGTAAAGCCTTCATCCTTTTTTAAGGCTGCATAGTATTCCATGATATTCCCTTTTTTCCACATCCATGTCAACATCATCGGTAGTTTTGGGATTTTGTTATGTGGGCTACTCCTACTGGATTAGGATGATATCTCTAAGTGGTTTTGATTTGCATTTCTCTAATGATTAGAGATTATGAGCATTTTTTAATTAAATCATAAACACATAAATCATGTATACATTAATGCATTTAGGGGGTACAATGTGCTGATTTCATATAGAATTAGGAACACTTACATCGCACTGATTAATATATATCTTATCTCATTTACTTAATCATTGTGTTAAGACATTTATACTCTATACTTAATAGATCTGACATGTACCCTTGCATTATGCACTATAGGTGTGATCCCATTATTCACCCTCCCTCGATCTGACCTCCCTCCTCCCCTCCTATTTCCTTCCTCCTCCCTCCTTCATCCTGGGCCATAGTTGTGATCTATTCTTCATGTGAAAGTGTGAGTGATTATAAATTGGTTTCATAATAGTACTGAGTACATTGGATATTTTTCTTCCATTCTTGAAACACTTTACTAAGTAGGATATGTTCCAGCTCCATCCATGTAAACGTAAAAGAGGTAATGTCTCCATCTTTTTAAAGGCTGCATAATATTCTGTGGTGTACATGTACCACAATTTATTAATTCATTCATGGGTTGATGGGCACTTGGCCTTCTTCCATGATTTGGCTATTATGAATTGAGCTGCAATGAACAATCTGGTTCATTCAATCACTTTCTTGTAAAGTGATTTTTGGTCTTTCAGATGTACACCTCGTAGAGGAATTGCAGATCAAATGGCAGGTCTACTTTTAGATCCCTGAGTATTCTCTTTTTTTTTGGAGATTTTTTTTTTTTTTTTTTTTGGCCAGGTCTGGGTTTGGACCCACCATCTCTGGAATATGGGGCCAGCACCTACTCCTTGAGCCATGGGCGCTGCCCTCCCTGAGTATTCTCCAACTTCTTTCCAAAAGGGACATATTAGCTTGCACTCACACCAGCAGTGCAGAAGTGTTCCCTTTTCTCCACATCCACGATGACATCAGTAGTTTGGGGATTTTGTTATGTGAGCCACTCTTACTGGAGTTAGATGATATCTCAAAGTGGTTTTGATTTGTATTTCTCTGATGATTAAAGATGATGAGCATTTTTTCATGTGTCTGTAGGTTATGTGCCTATCTTCTTCAGAGAAGATTCTGTTCAAGTCCCTTGCTCACAATGAAATGGGATTACTTGTTATTTTCTTATTAATATGTTTGAGTTCTCTTTGGATTCTGGTTGTCAAACCTTTGTCAGAAGCATAACCTGAAAATATCTTCTCCCATTCAGAGGCTGTCTGCTTGCTTCACTTACTGTGTTCTGGGTTGTGCAGAAGCTTTTTAGTTTGATCAGATCCCAGTAATGTATTTTTGGTGTTGCTTCAATTGCCTGGGGGGTCCTCCTCATAAAGTATTCTCCCAGGCCAATTTCTTCAAGTGTTTCCTCTTGCACTCTTCTCCAAGTATCTTTATATTTTCATATCTTAAGTTTAAATCTTTTATCCAGTGAGAGTCAATTTTTGTTAATGATGAAAGGTGTGGGTCCAGTTTCAGTCTTCTACAAGTTGCCAGCCAGTTCACCCAGCACCATTTGTTAAATAGGGTATCTTTCCCCCAGTTTACATTTTTGATAGGCTTAGTAAAGATCAAATGATGATAAGTGTGTGGGTTCATCTCTTGGTTCTCAATTCTGTTCCATACATCTGTCTCTCTATTTTTGTGCCCATACCATGCTGTTTTGATTACTATAGATTTATAGTATAGTCTAAAGTCTGGCACTGTGATTCCTCCTGATTTGATTTTATTTCTGAGTGATGTCTTGGCTACTTGAGGTTTTTTCTTTTTTAATGTAAAATGAAGTACTAATTTTTCCAGATCTTTAAAGTATGACAGAGGAGCTTTAATAGGGATTGCTTTATATCTGTAGATTGCTTTGGGTAGTATTCACTAACAATGTTGATTCTTCCCAGCCATGAGCATGGTATATTTTTGCATTTGTTAACCTCTTCAGCTATTTCTTTTTTCAGAGTTTCATAGTTATCTTTATAGAGATCTTTCACATTCTTTGTTAGGTACACTCCTAGATATTTCATCTTCTTTGGTACTACTGTAAAAGGAATAGAGTCCTTGACTGTTTTTTCAGCTTGACTGTTGTTGGTATATATAAAAGCTACTGATTTGTGAGTATCCTGAGATGCTGCTATATTCCTTGATCACTTCTAAGAGGTTTGTAGTTGAGTCCCTGGAGTTTTCCAGGTATACAATCATATCATCTGTGAAGATTGAAAGTTTGATCTCCTCTGACCCTATATGGATATCCTTGATAGCCTTTTCTTGACTGATCTCAAGGGTTAAGACTTCCATTACAATGTTAAAAAGCAGTGCAGACAGTGGGCAACCTTGATTGGTTCCTGATCTGAGTGGAAATGTTGTCAGTTTTACTCCATTCAATATAATATTGGCTGTGGGTTTGCTGTAGATGGCCTCGAAATTGCCACTTTGGATGGAGGATCCTGACAGCTAATATTTAACAACCCTGATCCCTGGCAACCTAATGAGTTAAGGACTCTTATTAGATCTTTTTTATACTCAAGGAAACAGAGGCATAAAGACGTTAATTGTCAAGACCATGCTGAGAATAATTAGAGCCAGAAAAGGAATCTAAGCCCCCAGGCCCCTGAGCTTGCGTTTGTTGATTCAACAAGTGTTTACTGAGCACCTTCTACAGGTGAGCATCTGTGTAATGAAATGCAGATAGAATCACTAATATAAAAACTAGAAATTGATTGATGGGACCACACCTATGGTCCATCTTACAAGGTGTACATGTGCATCTTTCTAAATGTAGAATATTAACGTCTTAACACAATAACTAAGAAAATGCCATAAAGGCTATGTTAACCAGTTTGGTGAAAATATTTCAAATTGTATATTAAACCAGCACACTGTACCCCATGACCACATTAATGTACACAGCTATGATTTAATAAGAAAAATTAAAAAAAACTAGAAATCGCCAACATCCAATAAAGTATATATTTCCTTATGTTGTGGGTTTCTGACAGACATGGTATAGATAATAATAGTGAAAATGATTATATCCATTATCATGGGAATGCTTGAGAGTCCAGAAAGAAAGGAAGGGTCCAGAAGCCAGGCTGGGGGAGCTGGGTTGAGGAGAAGGAGAAATAGGAAGGTCAGTGAAAGAGCCAGAGAGGACCTGCCCTTGGGACAGCTCCTGGTGGGGCTCTGGTGGGGGAGGGGGCGTCGTTACAATGGGGGGCGGGTCTCAAGTGGGGTTGAGTGCACGGGGTGTCCACTGTGACGTACCAAAGGTGAAGGCAGGGGATTGGTTCACAGGGAGTATAAAGCATTCGGTTGCTAGAGCAGCCACCACACAGACACAACGACGTTAAGAGCTTCCTGCCCCTCCAAAGTGCCCAGAGTGCTTCACTTATCTGAACCCGCCTACCGCCACCCTGATTTTCCCCTAAGCCCTCCTCCCACTCCTCCAGGACTTTCTTTGACCCGCCCCCTTCTCCAACCTCCCCTTCTCTTCCTCTTCCCAGGTGGCCCAAAACCCAGCGCTCCCCACCTCCTACCCTCCCCCTCTCCCTCAATCGTGACCCTCCCCGTTCCCAGCTTTGTCCCCATTAGCCTTCTTCCCCACTCCCTGACCCACCCAACTTCTTACTCGTGAACTTGACCGGGTCCTGAGAGGACGCCAACATGTTAGAGAACAGGCTATTCTTCACTTTCCTCTTGCTGAGCTCTCCCTGTTGCCCATCCAGCAATGTGAGTAAACGCTGGACACCCCGTGGTCTCTCACTTTACATTGGGCTGTGGCACACTGTGGTTGACACAACAGCATGTCTGATGGGAGCTCTGTCCTCCCTGCAGATCAAAGATATGACACTCAGTCTGAGTGTCTTGAGCAGCCTGGGGGCTTTGCCAACACCTGTGCACATCAAGCTGGCTGGTCCACACACAGGAGAGGTTGACAGCATGGAACATGAGGATAGTGTCTGTATACTACAAAAAAGGAAGGAGTTGTGAATATAGTAAAAGTCACTGAATTGTAGAATTTACTGGTGGGGATGTATGGTACATGATCACATCTCCATAAAATTGTTAAAGAAAATATAAAAATCCTTTTGTAAATAGGCTTCATGAGAATTTCACTGTCTCCTGGAAGCCCAGTGTGAGATCCTCCTCAATTCCCGCGAGTTTTGGTGCTGTCTCATGTGTAGTTGGTTCCCTACAAGTCCATCACTCATTTTGGAGAATTTGGTATCTGTGGGAAATTTGGTCTGTAATCGTTGGCATTGGTACTGGTCTGCTGAAAGTCAATGCCATTTGTGCTTTGTGTTCTGTGTTTTGTTGACTTTGAGCAATTTCTGAATCATTCCTTTCTTGAAAGCTGCTGCCCTTAGGGAATCTGTGTTCAGCCACTTTGATGGGGGTCCCTGAGAAGCTCAGCAGATATGAAAATAAAGTACTACACCCTGCTTGCAACATGGGGAAGTCACTAGCAGGGACAAGACCAGAAGGTGAAGGAGTTTCCGTCCCTTGTTTTACGAAATGGGTCATGGGCAGATTGTTGATTTACCCAAAGTAAAAAGGGCCTTTAAAGCCTTTAGGACTGTCCAAATATGAAGCTATGATAGGCTTCTACTTTGATCATTATAAAACTACACTCCTATCTACAGGAATGAGGTGGAGTGAGGGAGAGAAAGAGATGGAGACTGAGAACACCCTATGGAGATGAGATTTGTTAGAAGGGCATGGCACACATTGTTAGGGAACTTGAAACTCTGGGGATGGGGAACACCCACCACACTGAGGCAGAATCATCCCCTATGAAAATACTTCATGCAGAGATGAAAGAACCCCAGTTCTTTGATGTCTACTACAGAGAGGGCGTTTCTTGACGATCTTTATTGGAATTTTCTCCTTTTATCTGGCTGCATTTTTATAGATTGGTTAAGGCCACTTCCCCTGCCTCATCTTTATGCACTTGCACAAATTATTTTATCTTGCATTTTCCATCCTCCATACTTGCTCAAGGCCTTGATGTTCAGACTTTCAGATTTTAATGGCTCTATTGGATCTAATCTACATAGGAGTCCACTACTTATTACTGTGTCCGGACGATTGCCGCATGTAGCAAGAGCACCCATGAATGGAGATGTTTTACCATGTGGTGTCAAGACTGACTTTATTCTTTTGTGTATCTTATCCATATATTTACTTATTGTACTGAGAGCTGCTGCTGCTTGTCAGACAGTGGCTGCTCAAAGTCGGTGCCTGCTTCCCAGGAGCTCTCTTTGTGCCCCCCTAAGTTGTGAGGCTGAACATGAACACATTACAGGGTTCAGAGGTTTGTTCCTAGAGAGGTTTTAGGGGCAGAAAACTGAGGCTTGGTATGTCAGTTGGTCTGAACTACATTTGAATTTATTTTTCCCCCAGTACTCATAAATCTAGATACTTATAGATTGGTGAAAGGATCTGTTTGCCTTTTGTTGTGGGGGCCCAATATGCCAGAAAATTTGTCTTCCTTTACATATTGACTTTCAAGGTTGCTATTGATTGGTTTTGGTGCAATGTTGTGGAATATGAAGGTGGATTCTTCTTATTGATTATTTTGTATTATGTTTTCAACTACTATACTCAGAGTTTTAAACCTGATTATAAGGTCACTCTATTATGCAAGTCAGTATGTATTTCACAAATCTGCCCTTAACAGGCCTGGTTCAGAAAAAGGGCGCAGGGTTTTTTTTTTTTTTGAGATGGAGCCTCAATCTATCCCCCTGGGTAGGGTGCTATGGCATCACAGCTCACAGCAACCTCCAACTCCTGGGCTCAAGCGAGTCTCTTGCCTTAGCCTCCCAAGTAGCTGGGACTACAGGCGCCCGGCTGGGGATTCCAACCCGCCACCTTAGGTGTATGTGGCTGGTGCCTTAGCTGCTTGAGCCACAGGCACCAAGCCAGGGCGTAGGGTTTGAAACATGGCAGACGACGTGGACCAGCCACAAACTACCAACACTGTAGAGGAGCCTCTGGATCTTATCAGGCTCAGCCTGGATTCTCATTATGTGAAAATGAGAAATGACTGAGAGCTTCGGGGCAGATTACATGCTTACAAGCAACATTTAAATATGATATTGGGGCTTGGTGCCTGTGGCTCAAGTGGCTAAAGCACCAGCCACATACACCTTAGGTGTCCGGTTCGAATCCAGCCCGGACCTGCCAAACAACAATGACGGCTGCAACCAAAAAATAGCCGGGCGTTGTGGCGGGCGTCTGTGGTCCCAGCTACTTGGGAGGCGGAGGCAGGAGACTCGCTTGAGCCCAGGAGTTGGAGGTTACTGTGAGTTGTGAAGCCATGGCACTCTACCCAGGGAGATAGCTTGAGGCTCTGTCGCCAAAAAAAAAAAAAAAAATGATATTGAGAGATGTGGAAGAAACTGTGACTACTATAGAAATTGATTAAGAAACATATGAAGAGATATATAAATCAACAAAACGGAATATTCCAATGCTTTTTGTCCGAGGAGATGGCGTTGTCCTGGTTGCCCCTCCATTGAGAGTTGGCTGATCAAAGAATTTATCATCAAGGAGACTTTTTCCAGTTGCCCTTTAAATGTGCAAGACATTCAAGAGAGAAACCTGCCTACATTTCTATTAACAAATGACCAAGGATCTTCCACTCTTGAAATGAGTTCATTTGTATAACTCACAACTCCTTAAGCTAAATGTCATTTTTATTTTTCTCCAACATTTCCAATAAATGTGATCACCAAGGTCAGAACTTTTTTCAAAAAACAAACAAAGAAACAAACAAACAAACAAAACAGGCCTGGTTCAGTATCCAAGTGAACATTCAACAGAAATTTTCTGTTTGTAGAAATGGACTAAACAATAATCTCTACTTAATTTTTTAAAGAAAGTTAACTCAGGTTTTATTATCATTATTGAAGCTCTGACTTATGTCTATACAGAGGTTGCTAAAAAATGTGTACACATTTTAAGAGATGTTATGCTAACTTCTTAAAGTTGAATTGAAGGTACTGTTACTGGTTAAGTGTACCTAGAAATGCTTCACCCATCCATTTTACCTGCAATTCAAACACCTTTTGGGAATGATTGAGTTTACTTCCAACAAGATCTCTTAACGTGTGTATACATTTTTTGGCATCATCTATATAAACATTATATTTTATAATGTGTATAATCAAATACATATATATTATATCCCTCTACATGTTTAGTACATTTAGTATGTTGTTAATTATTTCTTTGTTTCTTCCATCCAGTTTGGAAAGAGTTTTGAATATTTTCCAAGCAATTTCACCCAGACATTTCATGTATATTACAAAGAAGACCAAGGCTTCTCACCTATTGTAAGTTTATGCTTATTTCTCCATTTTAATAATAGGGTCATAGGCCCATAAATTTATAAGGAAATTTTTCTTAGTCTGGAAAAAACAGTATATTTGGATAGCACATTTTTTCAATTGAGTCAAAGACACCTAGAAAATTCCTGCTAAACAGCAGAACATGACTGTTATTAACTAGAATTCAATATTCATTTACAGATTTCTCTTTTCCAAAAAGGTTACATAGTGTCAAATCTACATATCTTAGGTGTATATCACTTACTAGGAAAAGTACATATACCAGTATAACCCAACCCCCTTTCAAGATCTCTACCTATTATGTCATCCTAAAAAATGACCTCTCCTTCTCCCCAGTCAATCCCTATTCTCAGCACAGTTTGTTTCCTTAGTTTAGAATTTCATATGTGTAGATGGATGCTACTTACACTCTACTGTGTCTGCCTTGTTCTGCTCAGCAGTGTTTCTGAAATCATTTACACTGTTGTGCAAGTCAGTAATTCATTCATTGACTATGACTCAGTGTTTACTGAGTCAAACATGTTGAACGAAGAACGTGTATCCTGCTGTTGTAAGATGAAGTATTTTATAGAGGAGTGTTTATTTCACTCTCCTGAAGGAAACATTCAAAATTAAGATGTTGAATTTTTCAGATATACAATTAAATCCAGAGGAATCTCTAGGATAGTTATCAAAATCAGTCTGAACTTACTCCAATGGAATTCTTTTTATTTCTTCACATAAGAGTCTAATATAATTGTTGTCATGAATCTAGAGAACTCCCACACTCTTAGTGCCATTGTCATTATCTCCACCTTGGTTATTTTTAAGTACTAAAATGTGGTGTTTACTTCTGAATAAAGTCATCCCTTTTTTGTATTTTTTTTACTTACTATTAAATGGTAAAGATGCACCTAAGTTAAGAGAAAAGTCTGATTTCAAATGATTCTTGTACAATATTAGAAAAGGGAGAAAGCGGGGTCCCTGGTGAACTAGAAACTGTAGTCTGCCTACAGACACCCAGTGACTGGGTGAGTTAATGCACTTGTCAGCTACATAGATTTAACCATTCGACAATTTTACATCATGTAAATTATAAATACATACAATTTTATATGTCAGTTAAAATAATAAATGAATATAATTGAGAAAAAAGATAAATGCTATAGACAAAAAACCCCTCATTTATATTTTCTAACAATACGATCAGCCATGAAAACAAACAAACAAAAAAAACAAACAAACAAAAAATGAGAGTGGAAACTTCCGAAGTTTTTTGAGGCAATGGATTCCCCTGGAGATATCTAGAGTATAGTTTCCTCTTGAAGGTTGAGTTTGGGTATCTAAGGATGATTTTTTGTGATTGATGTATCATAGATATCATTGAGGTATCTCATTATTTCAAATGGTATTATTACAGCTAGTCCATACTCTGGCTTATCTTGTGTTTGACTTTTTTTGGAATCTCTTGGTAGATCATGATCATTGTTGCATACCTGGGAGCTGTTTCCTTGGCCATTTTGTGCTGGACCATTATTTTTCCTGTGAGTATACTAATATACAGCCTACAAATATGCTTTTATATAAGCAATATTTCTCATTTTATCAGAATTTATATTGAAGTACTTTAAAATTTATGTTGAGAAAACGTTTTGACCCATGTGTTCTTTATAAATATATTGTTTAATCTTCAAGTATGATGCAGTTTCCAGCTATTGATTTCTAGATGAATTTTGTGGCCCTAGAAAAAGCCTTCCATGGTTATTATTTCTTTACATACATGAAGGTGTATTGTAGAGCTCTGAGTATGCTCTGTCTTAAATATTCAATGTGAACTCAAGAACGTGTAGTACTGTTGCAGGATGAAGTATTGTAGAGGTTGGTAATCCACTTGATTGATTGTGCTATTCAGTGCAACTATCTCTTATTGGTTTTCTGCCTGCATAACCTGTCAGCAGCTGAGAGAGGGTGTGAGAGTTTCCCACTGTGACAGTGGATTTATCTGTGTCTACTTCCCATTCAGGCATTATTGCTTCAAATGTTTTTCTCTTTTTTTCTTCTCTTCCTGATCTAATCATTATGCATAATTTGTACCTTTGTAATTGTTCTGCTGCTCTTTGATTTTTCAAGCTGTTAGTTTTTGCCGCATGTGTTTTGATCTCTGCTATTAGGTGTACACACATTAAGAACTGTCATATGTTTTTGGAAAACTGATCCTTCAATCATTAATCCCTGATATTGTTCCTTGCTCAGTAATGTGTGTTGTATGAAACGAAAATAGCTATTCCAGTTGCCTTTTGACTATTGCTAGCATTGTATATATTTCTCCATCTCTTTGCTGTTAATATATGTGTTTTTTTGGAGACAGAGCCTCAAGCTTTTCCCCCTGGGTAGAGTGCCGTGGCATCACAGCTCACAGCAACTTCCAACTCCTAGGCTCAAGCGAGTCTTCTGCCTCAGCCTCCCAAGTAGCTGGGACCACAGGTGCCCACCACAACGCCTAATTATTTTTTGGTTGCAGCCATCGTTGTTTTGGCGGGCCCAGGCTGGATTCAAACCTGCCACCTTATGTGTATATGGCTGACGCCTTAGCCACTTGAGCCACAGGCACTGAGCCGATATGTGTGTTTTTATATATATTATCAGTCCATGCGTTGACCAATTGAGCTACTGGAGCTCGGTGTTCTTATATATGAAGTGAATTTCTTAGAAACATTTTATTATTGAGTTCTGTTTTATTATCCACTCTCTCAGTTACTGTTTTTGAATTTGCATACTTAGATTATTTTTAAATTTCTTTATTAAATCATAACTGTATACATTAATGCATTTAGGAGGTACAATGTGCTGATTTGATATATAATGTGGAATGCTTACATCTAACTGATTAACATAACCGTTTCCTTGCTTACTTATTTGTTGTGGCAAAAACATTCATACTCTATTCTTGATAATATAGAAATGTATCATTGCATTATGCCCATTAAGTTGGATCCCCCACCCCAAACCCTCATATGTTTAAGTGATGATTGGTATGTTTGGAGTTATACTTACCACATTTGTTACTGCCTTCTGATTATTTACTTGTTCTTTTCTTTATCTTGTGCTCTTTTTGTTTATTTTTTTTGTTTTCCTGGTTTCTATGGAGAATTTTGTAGAATTTCTTCTCCTCTAATCATAACAATTATACTTATTAATATAATTCTTTTGTATTCATTTGCTTTTTTTAGTTGTTATCATTGAATTTGAAATAGATCTTTAAGATATTCTATGTTCTTTATCAAATATCACTTTAGCATGTATGAAGCAGTGTATATTGTAACAGGCTATTTTTATCCTTATCTCAATCCTCATAATACTGCCATCATTTATGTGTTCATAATTGCAATCACCAAATGCATGTCTCACCAAACATAGTCTTGTTTTTATTTTTTCCCTTTTTTGCTATTATCATTTGGAATAAATCATTTCCTATTATATCAAGTAACTTTTAACCTTCATTTATCTCTTTAATGCTGCTCCTCTCACTATGTAGACCCACATTGCTGACCTATGTTTTTTTTTTTTTGTCTTTATTAATTCTTTTTTTTTTATTGAATGGTAACTATGTACATTAATGCACTTCTGGGGTACAGTGTGGGGTTTTCACACACAATCTGAAACACTTCCATCCAACTGGTTAACATAGCCTTCATGTCAAGTTCTTAGTTATTATTTTAAAACGTTCACATTCTGCTCTTAGACAGATTCACTTGTACCCTTGTAAGATAAACCTCAGAAGTGATCCCTCCAATCCCCCTTCCTCCACCTATTCCCCCCCTCCCCGTATTCTTAGGCTGTTATTAGGTTATAGCTTACATATAAAAGGTATAAATTAGTTTCATAATAGGGGTGTGTACATTGGATACTTTTTCTTCCATTCTTGTGATACTTTGCTCAGAAGAACATTTTCCAG